>JAJDFE020000075.1:0-82526 GCA_021527465.2 Geoglossum glabrum
AAAAAAAAGCAAACCCAACCCCCAAAATTTCAAATTTTTTTTTTTTTTTTTTTTTTTTTTTTTTTTTTCACTTTTTCCTTTTTCTTTTTTTCTTTTTTTTTTTTTTTTTTTCTTCTTCTTCTTCTTCTTCTTTCCCCTCCTCCTCCTCCTCCTCCTCCTTCCTGAAAGAAAAAAATAAATAAAATAAAAGTCGTCGTCGTCGTCGTCGTCGTCTAGAAAGAGTATTTGGAAGCACCCCCTCCCCCCTCCCCCCCCTTGAGAAAAATAAAATATATGAAATGAAATAATTGAAATGAAAATGAAAATGAAATAACGTCGTACACTGCTCTTACACTGTACTGTATTACCGACCGACCCCACCGCGTCGTGACAAATCCCCCCCCATGCGGCTTGGGTCGGTGTGTGTGGTGGAACTACTTACTTGGTTTTTACTCCAACACGCCTGTGTGGATATCTACTCCACACGCTGCGTTGCCTGTAAAAAACTACTCCTGCGTTGCCTGTAAAAAACTACTACTCTACTGCGTGTATATATATATATATATATATATCTAACGCTACGTACCCCGTGTAAAAAAAAAAATAAAAATAAAAAATAAAAAATAAAAAAAACTACTCCCAACGCTATATACATCTACCCCACGCGCGCAGTCTCAGTCTCGCCGTCGCAAAAACGTCCCATGCCATGCCATGCCTATATGCCGTGCCCGATATGCCATGATATGCCGGGAGTGTGCCATACATATACATACATACATACATACATACATATGTAAGTGTGTCCATGTCTATGTCTGTGTGTGTCTGTGTGTATGTCTGTGTGTCTATGCCCGCGCGTGTCTGTCTGTCTGTGTGCGTGTCTGTGTGTATGTCTGTGTGTGTCTGTGTGTGCGTGCGTGAGTTTTTGTACTCGGCATTTCCAAACCTTCTCGTTTTTGGGGGCCGGATTTTAAAATCAATGAATGAAAATGAAGGAAAATCAATGAATGATCGAAATGAATGTATGAATGGATGGATGGATGGATGGATTATAGTTTTTGCCCCACCCACCACCACCAGGACCACGCACTTATCACTACTACCGCTACCACTACACCTGCACCTACCCCACCCTGCTTCCCTTCATTTTCTTTTTTTCTTTTTCTCCCCTCCCTTCTCCGCACCCTTCTCCGCACCCGCACCCGCGCCCGCACCCGCTGCTGCTGCTGCTGCTACATACGAGCAAAAACCTGTTTCTTTGCACGCACGCACTCTCTCTCTTTCTCTCTCTCTCTCTCTCTCTGCCGTTGAAACAAACTCGAAGCACGCGATGCGGGGGGTGGGATGGGATGGGATGGGACGCATACGAGCGATGATAATAATAACGGTAATATAGCCTTGCGCCTTTTTTCTTCTTTGTGCGGGGGGGGGATGGTGGTGGTGGTGGTGGGGAAGGGGAACGAAAAAAAAAAGGCGTTGCGCGCTAAGTCTGTTGACTACTGACTGATTTATTTATTTATTTATTTATTATTCATAGATTATTTATAGTGTAAGTTTATTTATTTATAGCCGCATATCGTATATCGTGTGTGTGTGTGTGTGTGTGTGTGTGTACGTACGTAAATTTTTGCGTTTTTGTATGTATATGTGTAGTAACTATGTGCATATCCCTTTTTTATATATATTTTTTTATATTTGTATATTTTGTATATCTTGCTAGAGAAAGAAAAAGGTTAGAGGGGGAATCCGAAAAGTTGGAAAGAAAATCGCGCAGTTTAATAATTGCGTCATACTAAAAAGAAAAGAAAAGAAAAAAAAAAAAAAACTGAGGTGGGTAGCTATAGCTAACTAGCTCGATTTGATTATTATTATTATTATTATTATTATTATTATCCGCTAGTATCCGGGGATTATATTCACTTACATTCGAAGAAAAAAAACGAACAAATTTTTTTAAATTCGAAAAAAAACTCTATTATTTTATTTCCCCCCCCTTCTTCTTCTCCTCCTTTTTTTCTCATTATATATATATATATGCACACCCCCCCTTTTTTTTAATATAAAAAGGAATCCCAGTTTAGGTTAAGTTTTGTGTATGTGTGTATATTAGTGTGTATATGTATAGATGGGGTATAGTAGACAGATACGATACGATACGATGCGATGCGATAGATTGATCAGATGCGATACGGACACGGGGCGCTACTCTCCAGGGAATGGGCAGTGTCGGTGCTGTTTTGCAAGGTTAATATCTGAACCGAGGAGTATGTATGTACCCTGTCTACCTACATACATGCCTACCTACATACACACACATACACATACACACCCACAAGAAGAGAGAGAGAGAGAGAGGGAGAGGGAGAGGAAGAAGGGGAGGCAGTGCGCAATATACAAACACGACATACCACGCGCCCCCTCGTTTGTTCTCTGTCGAGTCTCTCCGACCCTGGGTCCGAATACACCCGAACAGACAAGTCCCTAGCCCCCTACTAGCTGCGACCCATACCCTACCCTACCCTGCCCCTTCCTGCCAAACATACACCCTACCCTACGCTCCAGACCCTACCGAGAAAGCGCGACAAGACCAGGTATCGGGGTGGAGGGGAGGGGGTGGCTGGGTACCCGGTACATTCCTCTCGCTCGCTCGCTCGCTCGCGGGGCGTGGGGCGTGGGTGGGCTGGGGGGGGGGGGGGGGGCTTGGTGGGTATCTGTACATGTGCGTACGTGTACGTGTGCATGGGTTGTGTAGGGGCTGTGTGACGGCTGCTGTTGGGATGGGATGGGAGGGGAGGGGAGGGGAGGGGAGGGGAGGGTGGGGTTGGGTCGGGTGGTGGAGAGAGGAGAGAGAGGAGAGTGGAGAAGTGGAGAGTGGAGAGAGAGGGGGGTTGGTATTCATTCTATTCTATTTTATTTTGTTTTATTTTATTTTATTTTATTTTATTTCATTTTATTCTATCTTATGTATTTTTATTTTATTTTTTATTTTGAATTTTCCATCTTGCGGCTTTGTGTGTGTGTGTGTGTGTGTCTGTGATTACAGCGAAAGTGAGCGAGTTAGAGCCAAGTCAGTCAGTCAGTCAGTCAGTCAGAGAGTGAATGAGTGATTACTACTCCCCCGTCGCTACGTATTCCCGAATGTACCTCTGTGTGTGGAGGGGGGAGGGGAGGGTGACTACTACTACTACTACTGCTACTACTACTACATGTACATATATTACATGATATTATTTTCCGGAATAAAAATAACAGCGGCGCGTAAAAAAAATGGATGGAGGGAGGGGGGGCGCTTTTTTACAATTGGAAGGGGGGGGGGGGAATATTGAATATTGAACTTATTTTTTCGGCCCCAAATTTTTTTTTTTTCCCCACAAAAAAAAATAAAATAAAAAAAAAAAGAAAAAGTGTGAGACTCTGCTTTGTAAGTTTCCAAGACACTTGGTTACATAGTTACATAGTTACATACATGACTTGGGTCTTTTTTTGCGTAGAGTTAATTAGCTTGAGAAAATGTGTGTGTGTGTGTGGCTTTGTTAATTGGAAAAAAAAAAAAAGCTCAAAAACTAAAAAAACTATTAGACTATTGGCCATGAGACAATCTCCCCCCCCCCCGCGCAAGTTACCCAACATCGTGTTGTCTATAGCCAGACGGTATATAGGCGAGTTGGGTCCCCGTCGGAAAACCGTTGTCGTTGATGTTGGATTTGAGTCTGGATCGGGGTCGGTATCGGACCCGTCCGAGAGAGGAGAGGGGGGGGGGCCGATTGAGGAAGAGGAGGATTGGTTCTCGGGCATCCGGGAAGCTATCAAGTTCATTTCGACCGGGTAAAAGTGAAAGAGAGCTTCCCCGTTAGCCTGCGGGATTTCCCCAATCGCTGGTCTTCCCTTCATATACACTTAACCATCGGTTTTATCACCCGCGTGTCTGATACTGATCTCCGAATGTGCATTATTTGAGACAATCTCCCCCTGATTCGATATGCTTGTCATTCAGATCACCCGGTTCTCCCGTTTGCGCGTGATCTACCATGTACATCATTCTAGACAACCCGTACCTAATCTTTCCCTCTTCCTTGTCGCCAGTGGGGTCCGGGGCCACTGGTTCGTGGGGTTCTGGAGGAGCGTGGGCTATTTGGAGCCGTGCACTGCGTCGGGATGCGCGCTTCGTCGCCCGGGGAGGGGGGGATGCCGGCTAGGTTTTTTTTTTTTTTGTAGCCATACGGCGTCATCAGAGGGTACATGTTTTGAGCTTCAGGGAGAAAATGTTTCTTCGATAGCGGGTGATCTGAGGCGGATGAGTCAAAGCTGCTTACTGTATCTCACTCCCGAAGCGCGCTTAGGCCCGACGATAGGGCTCTTCCAATGAGCAAGCCGTTGGCCCCCCAGACACCACCGACACCACGCACTACGTACTTTCATCGCGTCCCGGTCGTTGGGGTGTCAGCAATGGGAATCGGTAGCTTTATAAATGGACCTCTAGCTCCACGCGTGTCCATTTTTGAAAAAAAACCCCTAAACTTTCAAGACTCTCATCAGCGCTGTCTCTGAAGAGCGAGGGGAGGGGGGGGAGGGGGCTAGCGTGGAGTAGAGTTTTTTTTTCGACCGACTACGCTTCCCGCCGTGCTTGGTGAAATGAGACTGTTGGTTGCTAATTGCTGGAACCCTGCGGTTTTGTTGTTGGTCGATGTGTCTCGTGGGCAGCGGCGGTGGATGTTTTTTTTCATTTCGCATTTCGCATAGAGACCCCGTCGGCTGGACTATGCTGGTAGAAGATCGCCGATTGCAGCCCGACACCAGACATGAAGTAGAGAAGGAGTAAGGCATACAGTTCTATCCGGTCCTGTCCTGTCCTGTCCTGTCCTGTCCTGTCCTATCCTATCCTATCCTATCCTATCCTATCCTATCCTGTCTTGTCTTGTCCTGTCCTGTGCAGGCTCCAACAGCTGCACGTCGTGCGTCCTGTCCCCTAGAGCCACCAACTTGCCAATTTACGAGGCCTTCCCAATTCATATGGCTATGCATGCGATCCCATCAGTCTGCACTCGTCCCGCGCAGTCAAATGCAGGATGCGATGATGCGATGTGCTTTGCTGTACTGTGCTATGCTGTGCTGTGCTGTGCTGAAGGAGAGCACACGCCGCTGTGCGGGGGTTTTTCTACACGATTGGGGCGTTGCAAGCCTGTCGTTACATCTCTCTCTCTCTCTCTTCTTGGCTGCTAATTTCTGGCTCGACGGCATTTACGAGTATCTCGTTTGGCACTGGCACTGCTTAAACCTGCTGCTGCATGGATTCACATACCCAGAGGTGCGTGGAGCCAATTCGTTTCATGGCTTGAGGGATTCGGACATTGCGTGGGGGCATTTGGGTTGTGGCTTTTTGCGCATCTCCTGGAGGTTGAATGCTCTTCACTCCCGCCCGCAATGTGTTGTATAGCTATGTTGTGGTCCAAAAAGGGCCAACATGATGGGCTAGGTCCTTTTGTCTAGCCTGGTTTTCTGCTTGGTAAAGAGAGGGCCTTTAGGCAGACATGGTTTGGTTGCTTTCTAAACTAATGTATCTGCTGGTATTTCTAATGCATAAATATTCGGGTGCTACATGGCTTTTTTCCAAAGCCAGGTGGGCTCGGCTCATCCTTCGATCGGTGTGTTGGCTGTGCTGATTGTCAGAAACCGCGTAGGTAGCGGCAGTAACTCGGTCCACCTTGGGTCTGTCTATCCCGAATCAGGCAGAGAATCTTGAATCTTTGGCAGTTGCAAACAACTGGGTGTTTACGGGACTTTAGCAGGACTGTGCCCTGAGAAGGAGAGAGGCTGGAACAATTGCTGTTTGGTACTCAGCGATGGCATTGCGTTGAGGCCGACTCAGCTCAGCCTTGAAACTTGATCAAACGTAAGAGATAGAGTAAATGTCCATAGTGATGATGTTACAGGGAATAGCTTGTATGTATAAATAATTTAGAAGCGCTGAGTTAGGATATGACGTACAGGGAGGTTTCTAGCTGGCGATTGGATACGTAAAATGTGTTTACAGGCTCTCTCACGGTGCTCCGTTTTGGAATATACTGGGAGAAAGGATCGCTTTGGGGTTGAAGCTCTTCAGCCAGCGGGCTGCGCCACTGGGCCTCCGCCGCTGGCTGGGCCTCCGCCACCCTCTGCCACTCTCTGCCAGGTTGCCTCGGTGCATCGCATCTCTGCAACCCCAAATTACACTAATTGTCGATGAAAATGTCGAGTTTTCCACTGACAGCCAACAATTTCGGGGTCGTAGGTACAGAGGCTCTGGGGCTCCCGAGCGCCGCTCTCAATTCTTTGGCTCTATCTTCTTCAAGGCATCCTGCACCGCATTACAATACTGTGTCCGTTCGTTTTCCGTGGCATCATGGGTCTTTTGGCTTGAGGCTATTTAGCCTAGAGGTAATTGAAACGTCCCGTTGTCGCTTTTGAAGCCACCTCGTAGACGGAACCGGAGGGAGCAGTTATCGGCCTTCTGCCTGGCCTCGAGCGTGGCAGTGGGTGTCTGGGAGGCTAAATGCGGCCGATGCAACCAATGTGACGCGCCAAGATGTTGCCAGCTACAAATGTAAGGGAAGTGTAGTTCCCTTCGTTTATCTTTCTCGAGAGTGGCTAAGGTGTCCTGTGGCTGCGAGTGTTTCGTAGGCATAGTTCTCGTGTCCGACCTGGTGTGTCTGCTTTGACTGAAAGTCTCGTGAAACAGAATTGACGCACAAAAATCATCACTTGCACCAGGTGTACTTGATGCATTGTCCTCTATAATCTTGACTACCCCTCCTGAACACCCATACTAGTTAGCAGTCTCGGCGTGACAAACGAAAACACTGTATTTGCTCTCCTACCCACGGGCGTTCCGTATTGTCTCGGGCTAGTACTTGGCTGATGGGATGTTGGATATGCTTGCGGGATGAGCTGATGGGGTGGAGGGGGGTGTGGAGTTCCTGACTAAAGGAATTCGTCAAGAGGGAGGATCCAGACAAGACGAAGCCTGTTGCAGGCAGAAAGTTCCCTAGTGGTGTCACTTAGGGCTTTACCGACCCCTGGCGGGACTGGGCTTGCCGGCGATCTAGCACAAAAGCTCACGTTATATTCTTCTAGCTCTACCTATGCCATGTATATGTGAACATTGTTTGGAGTATTCTGTGCGAGAATGGGTGGTGAGATTAGCCTGATCGTTCATCTATATGACAAGATGGTGTTGCTGAAATTCCCTGTAATCGGAAACCTGGCACACCATTCTTTGAGACCTTGGTCGCTCTGTTAAGGGAATGAGAGGTTTGCTAGAATAGTGTTAAAAGGGCGTAGTGAGGTGGTTGAATCCGTGGGATCGCCTGCCATGATAGACGATACTTTAGCTGTCATTTAGTGGTGAGTCGGGATGCCTTAAACTCTTCGTAGGGACTGTGCGGTGGGGATTTGCGGGGGGAGAGTCATCTAGACAAAGATCCTTCTTGTTGTTGTATACGAGAATTTTGTAGGTAATTCCTAAAAAGCTCCTCCCTCCCCCGTATAGGGCATGTAGTTGTCGTGTAACCCTTAACTCTTGAATTTCCTTCCTGGGTCCGCTAGGTTGCCATCCCAGGGCTCCCTGCTTGCATTAACCGCCCCTAGTGTCGCTGGTAGAGCCGGAAAGTAAGTGAGTAATAATCGGCTTCTCCATTCAGCCGAATTAGTTGATACGCAAGCCGATATTTTCCATTCAGCCCGGAATCGCATTCGTCGACAACGAATCTCGCCGACAGCTCAAGGCGAGATAGGTCGCTAGCAGGGCAATTTTTGTGGGATGCTAATATGGGTGGAGACCATCTTTCTGGTAAACCGTATCGAAAGGTTGCCTAAGTGGATCTTCGGATTCCGAACGGTTCTCACTGTCTGTTAGGCCAGCTACTATCCCCTTTATAGAAGACCCCAGGACTGGAGGCTAGTAGGGGTGATAATGCGGCACTGGCTGGGAAAGGGAACGCCGAAGACCATTATTGGGACCGATCCTGTGGCGGACTGAGGTAACGCTAGTTAGCTAGCATTTCTGGGGTCTGCTAGAGGCAGGCGCTCGGCTTGCGCGGCTGCATTCGGCGGCACAGCCTAGGCATTTCCAGCTGTCCTAGAGACTGCGTGCACCTAGTAATGGAGTGCTGGAGCCAAATTTGGGTTAGGCGTTCTGACTCGGCTGTTCAAGAGATCTACCTGTCGCCTTCTTTAATTCACGGTCGGCGCGCTGAGGTACATTTGGGCTTCAATAGGTTCTGTAATGCGTAGTTTGGAGGGACTCCTGCGCCCGCAGGGCAGCCGTTAGTTCGTCCTCATTAGTTAGTGTAGCTTGGTAGGGGTAGCTTACTTACCTGGCCGCTGCTCCCTCTTCTCTCAATTGAACATCCTATCCACCTGTACCCTGAGCATCCCATAGTATCAATAACTAAATTGCTAAGGCTTCTGAATCCCATACTTGAGACAGGTCAGGATTCCTCATAAAACAGGACGGGGTGTAGAATGAGGCAATTTTTCTGGAGACAGACAGTCTCCCTCCATACAGCTAATCCCGGGAACCGCATCTGGTGTGTTGCGAGCAACTTGCTTTGGGCTTCCTCTTGCGCTGTGAGGACACTAGAGAATCCTGGGCATGAGTACCTCTTGGAGGTAGAAGTGCTAATGCGATTCTCGAGTCTGCGTATGTCAACTGAGCCGGCTTCCGGATAGTCGAATTTGACCGCTACAGAGCCCTATGCAATGCACAGTACACGTCACCTTTTTGCAGTGACTCACCACGATGGGTATACGTTTTGGGATTTTGTATGGGCCCCCTTTTAGGCCCTCTTCCAGGACTCTACGCCAAATCCCAAAATGTATACCTGCGGCGGGGGGAGGCCACCCGGTGTACACCCACGCACGATATGTACATGCTCGGATGTAGGTACTGAAAGTGATTCCTGTGCCCGTCGGGTTGGAATTTAGTTAGCTAGGTTTAGTCGTTCCCACTTGGCAGGGCGTTTACTTACTGTACCAACGCCTCTCTTAATCAAATCTTCCCCCACCCCTGGTGATCACATTGTCTCCACTTGGTGGGACTCTATGGCGGTTTCTGGGTGGTCGGATTCGACTACCCGGAACCGGTCCGCTGCCAACAGTTGTCGTATAAGGCACCCTTCTGGGTATCACCTGTGTATGATATCCCTGCTAAATGACATCCATGAGTGCAACTCATAGAAAATGCTCAAAGGGAGCGTACCTATCAGATAGGGAACCTCCTAGTTATGGACTAGGAAGCCAAAAGCCTTGGGCAGTCAATTATCAGGCCCTAAATTCTGATGAGATGAACTACCGAGAGGTTTGTCATTCCGAAAAGACCATAGATAACTCTTATCGAAGCTGGCCAGACTGTGGAGTTGCCGGCCACAAGTAGATGAAGGGGTGATTGTGCCATCTTTCATAAACGGGGCCCAACAAGATTATCCTACTAATGCTTTCTTGCACGTGACAAAAGATATTCAGGTATCCTTTGGAATTGATTTCGATTCATTGCCGAGCGGGTGAATATATTTGCGGATACATCCATTTTGAAACTGTATGTTAGTGCAGCTTGGTACGTACTGTCCCAGTTGCCAGGGTTTCCGGTATTTGTGCCCTACCCGTGGCGAAGTCTCTCAAACCCTTTTCGCATCGTTCAGGCGAACCAACCTACAGGGCGTAAGCTCGAACCTTTAGGCCTCCGCTGCTCCGATCTGGAATTCCTCTATTAACCACTAGCCGTGTAAAGATGCATCCCAAGTGGCTGCGGGTCGTCCGCGACAGTCGTTTGAAAGGGGAGTTTTGGGTACCTCAAGAAGTAAGAACCCAGTCGAACTAAAATTGTATGAGGAGTAACGAGCTAAGAATGCCACTGAGTCAAAGCTTATGGACTCCGGCCGGGAACAAGCCACAGAGGGTCTGTCCTCGGCAACTCGACGAGACCAAGGAAAGGAGGGTAAGTACATCGGAAGGGTGAGTGAGACGGCTGCCTCGGCTTCGTCAGTCCGGTCAAGCCCAGCGGAGATAAATGATGAGGTCGGCGAAGCCAATGGGGCAAGATATTCAGGTACGGTCATGATAACAACGCCCCAATACTCATGACGCTGATGGTGGAACAACACCTTAGAGGTTGCGGAAACGAGCGACTTTGGGGGTCAGGCCGCCAGCACCGCTCCCGATCGGAAGCCGAGAAGGAAACGAGGTCACGAAGGACTTTTCTGTACGGAATCAGAAGATGAAGAACCCGCTGCCAGTCAACCATCAGTGTCCGGGACAAAGAAAGCCAAATTGGAAGTCGCTAAAAAGGACGTGTATGGTATGAAGTCGGAACGGGATAGTAAAAAAGAGAGGATGCTGAAATATGAGACATAGAAAGTAGCTATTGCGGAGTGAATGATAACGGAAGAGGGGAAGCCACAGCGATGGAGGACACGACTAAAGCGCTAGTGGGCGTTCAGGAGTCTCCAGAAGCGCGCAAGAGGTATGTATATCTTCATAAGTGATAGTCCCCAAACAGCGAGTACTGACTACTGAAACAGCCTGGAGCAGACTACTGAGTATGAATACTGTGGCTTCCTCATAGCGCCGCGCCACTCAGACGAAGAAATGTGAGCGCAGTCACTACACAGGGATGGCCAGGACAGACAATTGCTAATGAGATGACAAGTTCTCAAGCGTTTGTGGCCCATGAGGCGTTCCGTCGTACACTATCGCCAGAAACTCGTGCCAAAACCCCATACAGGATAATCATGCCACCGAAGCGTCCGTTAGATCGGCCCCCGGTACGTTCGGTGGTGCCACCGCCCGAACCATGCCCAGCCGACTTAAGGGGGATAACTCCAGCAAAGGGAATCTTTGACAAAATCAGAGCAAAACGCTTAATGAGGAAGCATGGGGACTCTTCCTGACTATTAGCTCAGCCACGCGTCTTCTCTGAAAGTTCGGGTCCTGTCTAGAAGCATCTCTTAGTCTGGATCCTGATCATTCGCGGAATGGTGTGGCTTCGTTGCAGGCTTCTGGAGCTTTATTCGACTGTGGCGGCTGGTACTCCACAGGGTTGATAGTGTCTGTACGTCACTGAATGTTAGTTTTACTGATACTCGATTCCGTTCTTTCGAAAGATTAGCTCTTAGTTCGAGAATGTATAGACCTCTGGGAGCATTTTGTCATTGCTGCATGAATTGAGGACACCTGCACGCCGCGAGATGGGTAGGAGGGTGCTCTAGGGGGTTTGAAGCCTTTTAGTGGCGTCCTATTGCAAGTTTTAGTGTCAGACTCCACATTAGGATGCTATTTCATAGATTTTCAAGCCTGTTCCAGGTCCTGGCCGATTTAGAAGTGGAGAGAGTTAGTCTACAGGTACTCAGGGAGTGAGGTGGATAACCCCCAGACACATGGTCGTTCGGCAGCAGCTCTTTAGCGGCTCTCCAGGAGAGGCAAGGGTGATATGTTTGATGACAACGGGTGATGATTTGGTAACACGCTAACATAGAATCTTATGTAATCTCGATTAAGAGGGAATCCGCTAACTGCCAAGGATGGCAGTTCGCACTTGCCTTCACTCATCTTCTGCTTTTTTATTTCTCCTCATTTTTTCTCCTTTACGATAGACAAATCTCCACTCTGTGTGTTTCTAGTCCTTTGCATTTTTGCCTTTCCCGCTCCCTTAGGGCTTTGTGGAGAAAAGTCTTGAACAGAACAACCCGATTTATTCCCAGCTGAAGTTTTCAGCTGGCCAACCTTCTCACAGAACTTCACGTGTAATAACACAGTCGCCCCTCGAGGCCGGACATCCTGAATCGAAACTGATCCCTTCATAACGCTGCGCAATACGTCTCTGGGCCTAGATCTCTCCTTTGGTTCCACTGAGTGCGGCATCGCTCAAAGAATGCCACACCAAATCTCTCCTCTCGTCCCAACCATGATCTCCAAATCCACTGAACCGCCTTCCATCCCACCTACTCGAGAGGAGGTCTCATCTCTTCTTGACGCTGTTTTCAGCTCTAAAACCTCTCAAGCCTCGCTGGACGCTTCTTATGCTCTTACGAACTTGCTGGCCGATTCTGTGGGATTTCGAGGTCTCCGAGGATATGGCGTTCTCAGTGAGATCAGGAAGGCGGCGACAGACAAGAAGAGTGGTGTGAGACGGGAGAGTGCTATGAATGCGCTCGGGGCTCTGTTTGAGAACTTTCCCGCAAAGCACCCCACCAGCGAGATCATATTTCTTTGTCAAGATGGTGGCATGATCCCGCTTGCACTGGACGCATTGGCTGATAAGGGCGCTGTCGTAAGAGAGTCTGCTAAGTATGCCATTGATGCACTCTTTGCGAATTTGAGGCCAGAGGCCCTAGTGATCGGGCTGTTACCGGTTTTGGTGGAGTATTTGGGTAGGAAATCTGGGAAATGGCAAGGTGCTGTTGGAGCCTTGGAACTTTTGGGAAGAATGGCGGATAAAGCTAAGATCGGAATGGGTAGTAAGGAAGAAGAAAAGAACAAGGAGGTACTTCGTGAGAGTATGGGTACAAGGCTGGAGGGTCTGATTCCGGCCGTCGAAGGAGGCATGCACGACCTGAAGGCTGAGGTGAGTTTTTACCTATTGCTGGGTGGGGCGGATCAATATGTGCTAACGGTGACTTTTTTCAGGTTTCCAAACAAGCTGTCAAGACGATGACGTCGCTTACAACTCTTCTTTCGAATGACGATGTTGCTCCCCGAATCCCTCTTTTGATAAAGACCATGCAGAACCCATCTTCTACAACCCTTCAGCAAGCGATACACGCTCTTTCCCAAACGACCTTCGTCGCTATTGTAACATCACCAGTTCTTGCTCTTCTTACCCCTCTTCTAGAACGGTCTCTTAACACCCCAGGTACCCCGCAGGAGGTGCTGAGACAGACGGTAGTTGTGGTGGAAAACTTGACGAAGCTAGTCCATGACCCTGTGGAAGCGAGGACCTTCTTGCCAAAGCTGAAGCCGGGTGTCAAAGGGGTGCAAGATCGAGCTTCTCTGCCAGAAGTCAGAGAGTTGGCGTCCCGAGCTTTGAAGGTTATCGATAAGGCCATGGGAGAGGATAACAGCAGCACTACTGACGGCATCGTAGCGAAGACCACAGCGGAAGAGGTCCTGGTAATTCTGGAGAGAGAAGTTGAGTCCCGTGGTGGCCTAACTGGGGGGCCGGGTGATGAGGTGGTTTGGAGCATCACTAAGAATTACGTCTGCGGAATGGTCCGTGAAGCTGTAAACCTTCGTGAGCTTCAGCGCATCAAGGGTTGCGTTACTCCATATCTCATGGATATTCTCAAGCATGGTGATGCGGCGCCAGCTGTTGCCAACGCCTTGGAAAAGTATTTCATTCACGAGGATCACCGGAAGTATGGCCAACCTAATAAGGAAGACGATGGTGAAGTTGAGATTGTCAATGCTGAATTTTCACTTGGTTACGGTGGCATGCTCCTTCTTTCCCACACCAACCTTCGTCTTCTCAAAGGTCATCGATATGGCCTTTGCGGCCGAAACGGGGCGGGAAAGTCGACTCTCATGCGAAGTATCGCCGATGGCAAGTTGGAAGGATTTCCGAGTAAGGATGAGCTGAAGACATGCTTTGTCGAGCATAACCAAGGCGAAGATGCGGATCTCAGTATCATTGAGTTCGTTGGGAAAGATCCGGAGCTTGCAGCGACGGGCCGTGAACGCATCTCTGAGGTTCTGAGCGAGGTCGGTTTCACTGCCGGTCCCGAAGGTCGCCAGCAGCAGAAGGTTGGCTCCTTGTCTGGCGGGTGGAAGATGAAACTTGCTCTAGCTCGAGCTATGTTGATGGGAGCTGACGTTCTACTTCTCGACGAACCTACCAATCATCTCGACGTTGCGAACGTGAAATGGCTGCAAAACTATCTAAAGAGCCACACCGAGATCACAAGTTTGATTGTCAGCCACGACTCAGCGTTCCTCGACGAAGTTTGCACGGATATCTACCACTACGAAAGCAAGAAATTGGTCTGCTACAAGGGAAACCTCGCAGAGTAAGCCACACCCAGTTGCTCGCTACTTAGGGACCAAGCGGTGACTAACAATACATGTAGGTTCGTTAAACAGAAGCCAGAGGCAAAGAGCTACTACACATTATCAGCCTCGAACGCGCAGTTCAAATTTCCACCGCCTGGCCTTTTAACGGGGGTAAAGTCTTTAACACGATCAATCATTCGAATGACTAATGTAACCTACACATACCCGGGAGCGCCTAAGCCATCTCTCTACAACGTTTCCTGCTCCCTATCTTTATCATCTCGTACCGCTATTCTCGGAGGTAACGGGGCGGGAAAGTCAACATTGATCAAACTCCTGACTGGTGAAATAATCCCTCAAGAGGGAAAGGTTGAGAAGCACCCTAACTTGCGTATCGGATACATCAAGCAGCACGCACTCGAGCACGTCGAGATGCATATGGAGAAGACGCCAAACCAATACCTCCAATGGCGCTATGCTAATGGTGACGACCGCGAGGTCTTGATGAAGCAGACAAGAATTTTAACCCCCGAAGATAGGGCTCAGATGGAGAAATATATCGATTTAGGTGATGGTAATGGCGGGAGGCGAATTGAGAACCTCATGGGTAGGCAGAAGTGGAAGAAGAGCTTCCAGTACGAAGTGTGAGTAACTCAATGAACAGAGGCCTATGAGATCTGCATCAGCTAATACAAAGTATAGCAAATGGGTTGGCCTTCTTCCCAAGCATAATTCTCAAATCTCCCGCGAGACTCTTCTCAACCTAGGGTTCTCGAAACTAATACAGGAATTTGACGATCACGAATCCTCCCGCGAGGGTCTCAGTTTTCGCGAGTTATCACCGAAGGTCATCTCGAAACACTTTGAGGATGTCGGTTTGGACCCAGAGATTGCCAATCACAACGAAATCTCCGGTTTGTCGGGTGGCCAGAAAGTCAAAGTCGTCTTAGCAGGCGCGATGTGGAACAATCCACATCTTCTAGTCTTGGATGAACCCACCAACTACCTTGATAGAGACTCTCTTGGTGGTCTAGCTGTCGCAATCAGAGATTACAAGGGCGGTGTCATTATGATTTCCCACAATGAAGAGTTTGTTGGCGCTCTCTGCCCAGAACAGTGGCATGTGGCCGATGGCCGTGTCACCCACAAGGGCCACCTTGCGGTCATTGCTGATCGCTTCGAGGACAGCAGACCTGGCAGCAGTGTTGCCAGCAGCGTGGTATCTTCAGCTACTGCCTCCGCTGTCAATTCTGGTGTAGAAGATAACGGGGATATGAAGTTCAAGGCGAAAAAGAAAAAGAAGATGACGAGAAACCAGCTCAAAGAGAGAGAGGTTAGACGGAAGCTAAGGCACATTGAATGGCTCAACTCGGAGAAGGGCACGCCGCATCCACCAGATACAGATGACGAGGCCTAAGATCCTTAGCATGATGCAAACGGTCAAAAATATGGACAAAGCTTTTTTTTTACCATTTCATGCCGGCTCATGATCCCTTGTTTCGTGTTCCCTAATGTTGAGACTTGCTGGATAGATAGACAGGGATGGGATAGAGAAAAGTTCTGCATTTCCGCTTTTTTTTCCTATTGATATCCCCTTTTCTGCAGGGTTTTGGTTTGTTTTTGCATTCCGCTTCCATTTATGCCCTCTCTACATACGGGGTACCGCTGCTCGTCCCACATTTTACGCAACGAGGCGGACCGTGGCTTGCAATGTCGACAATAATACTTGTCTCCACCAGAATCAGTTGCTGAATCAAGCCATCAAGCCGCAAATTGTACCGTCGTCGTAACCATTATATCGCGGGGCAACCGGGAAGGCCTTTCATTGGCCCCCGGCCCATGCTGACTAGATGTCTAAAAATATTTTACATTAGAATATTCCCCCCCGCCATCAAGCCCGAACAAAATGGGCGAGCAGCTAATGCCACAAGAAGAAAGAGCGACCATGGTGATGCCGAGCCGCTCTGCATATCGAAATATATTGTACCGGTGGAATGTCAATTATAAATCCAACAGCCAACCACTGGCCGGCTATTCCCAAACATCAAAACACCAAACTTCGTGCCCCACACTTTTGGCGCGATCATTAGAGTTTCCGAGGGACTCCGTGTACCCTCTGTACTACGTACGCAGACGCAATAGTAAATATTCTGACTAGGGCTTATCCCTATCGTTGCCACAGTTTGCCCGAAGGGGGCGTGCGCGCCAGCTCCCGTACTTTTGATTTCTAATTGGCTCTGGGAAGAGCATTTTTTGAGCAATTTGCAATTTGGCCCCCTCTAGGCACCTTAGACATTTCTAAACCACCAGGGTCCGACAGACTGTGCTAGAACTATGCCAGGACCCGTCTGGATGACACGAGGCGGCGTCTGGGGAAGAGCGACCCGTCATCTGGAAGGTCCGGGGAACGTACACACGTACTCCGTCGTGCAGCCCAGAACCCAGACCCCGGGAGCCGCCAGAGAGGCGGATGAGGGTGCTTGAAGTCGCTCGGGTGCGTCGCAGACTCTGCAAATGCCGGGCCAGTCTTGCATGGCAGGCTCCAATCAGATGCCCAGCAAGACGGATATCACATCAAGCGTTCTAGAAGGGCGGATGAGCCCATACCCGCCCATATGAAGAATTAAGAAGTGTGTGATGGGTATTGTGATGGGTATGTACAAGTAGATACCGTGTACACACGTTCAGGCATAGCACCCCTGCACTGTCGACACGGACTTTAGCACGCGATGGGCAACGCGCTGCTGCAGGTAGTGGTGATGGGTGATGGGTGATGGGTGATGGGCGGTGGTGATGGGCGGTGACAGGTGTGAGCGCAGGTATCAATCGCACATTGCTGCAGCTGCTCGCGGACGCTGGGACGAGTCGGGAAGGCGGTTACAGCGAGCAGCGAGCTGGAAAAGCGCTGGCGCAGAGGTGCGGACCGGATCCTGAGACTCGGGCTGGCATTTGCTCGGCCAACAGCCAAACCGCGTTCCCTGGTGGTTTGCCATCGCCCACGTCCTCAATCCCTCGCTGGCGCTGCGTCGATGACCCCCCACGTCCCAACTTAAACCTAGATGCACCCGTCAGCATGCGACAACGGCGACCACGGCTCTGCTTGAACGCGGCCGCGAACCACCGGAACAGGCAAAAGGTCGAGATCGTGGCGTTGCGCCAGCCTGAGGCTGAGCGGGCAGAGCGGGCAAAGCGCGGTGACTGATCGCACGATCGTCGGCCCTGGCGCTACTGTGGTATGTGAAACCAAAAATAATCAGGCCCAAGAGGTTGCGTTGCACCACAGAATTTTACTTATCATGCGCCATTTCGATGGTAGAACAGGTGGCTGACGCTCCATATTTGTTGATCAGTTCGCGTCTTCCCCTCCTCCTCGCCGTGTGGTTTCACCCTTGCTCCGATCAACCGATATCAACCCATCCCCAACTCATACGCGGCCGTTGGACACGAGCAGCAAATGGCGGTCGAAAAGGACGTTATCGGTCTCCAGCCTGCTGCTTATGATGGCGTCGATTTTATATCGATTGACTCTGACACCCAGCGACTGGCAGGTATGCTCGCATCCGTTGGGAACGCCCGCCGTGTTGATCTCCGAGATTTTATATTAGGCGCAGCTTGCTAACGCACTAAACCGTAGAGATGGGCTACACGCAGGACATGAAGCGGAACTTCTCCGTGTGGTCTGTTCTTGCCGTTGGCTTCTCCGTGACAAACTCCTGGTTCGGCATCTCCGCTGCCCTGGTGACTGGGATCAATTCCGGGGGCCCTGTACTCATTGTCTATGGCATTATTCTCGTCGCGCTGATCTCGACATGTGTGGGGATCTCCCTATCAGAATTGTCCAGCGCCATGCCCAATTCCGGTGGGCAGTATTACTGGGCAAATGAACTGGCTCCCAAGAAATACGCAAATTTCGCCTCTTACTTGACCGGAGCGATATCGTGGGCTGGGAGTATCTTCACGTCTGCGAGCGTTGCTTTGGCTGTGGGTGGCGCAGGCGTTGGTTGTATCCAGCTAGCCCACCCGGACCTGTGAGCTGATATAACACTCTCTATTTAGTTTGAACGAAGTTAACGGTGCTCATTAGTGAGATCGAGCCCTGGATGGTCTTTGTCGGGTATCAAATTGTAAACGCCGTGGCGTACATGTTCAATTGCTACGGTAGGATACTCCCGAGAATTGCTACGATGTCCATCTACACATCTCTAGTATCCTTTTTTGTCATTCTGGTTGCTGTCCCCGCAAAAGCCCCGACACACCAGAATGCCAGATTCGTGTTTGCAAACTTTGTCAACAATACCGGATGGGCGGAAAGCGGCATCGCCTTCATCGTGGGTCTAATCAATACCAACTGGGCCTTCGCCTGCCTAGACTGTGCCACCCATCTCGCAGAGGAAGTAGCCCACCCCGAGAGGATGATCCCAATCGCCATCATGGGTACCGTTGGAATCGGCTTTATAACCGCATTCTGCTACTCCATCTCCATGTTCTTCAGCATGAACGACCTCCAAGCCCTGTTTGACACCAGCACAGGCGTCACCATCCTCGAGCTATTCTACCAGGCCATCGGCAACAAGGCCGGCGCCATCCTACTTGAGGTCCTGATTATCGCCACCGGCCTGGGCTGCGAGATCGCCTGCCACACTTGGCAGGCGCGCCTGTGTTGGTCGTTCGCGCGCGATCGCGGATTGCCCGGTTCGAGATATTGGGCGCGTGTTGACGAGAGGTTGGAGGTTCCGATATACGCCCATACGATGAGTTGTGCCTGGGTGGCAGCTCTGGGGTCATTGTATCTGGGTTCCTATACTGCCTTTAATAGGTGAGTAACTCCCCCGTAGTTAGAATTCCTCTTTTTTTGGTTTAGAGAACTCCTTTTTTCGAAAGTGGGGAGTCTTGCGCGGGGAATATCTTTAAAAAATAAAGACTAATCCGTTTCTTGGGGGTTTTTCTTTTTAGTATGGTGACGGCCTGTATTGTGCTGCTCTACGTCTCTTACTCCATTCCGGTAGTCTGTCTTCTAATCAAAGGCCGTAACAACATCGCTCATGGCCCGTTCTGGATGGGCCCATTGGGACTCTTCTCCAACTGGGTTCTCCTCCTCTGGACCGCCTTCACAATCATCTTGTACTCCTTTCCGTCCGTCAAACCCGTTAAAGGATCCAGTAAGTCCTTTTTTACTTCTCCCTTATTCTCCCCTCGAAACCGAAGTTGGAACAACCAAAAAACAAACCAAGCCTATGCTGGCGGTGAAGATAGAGATTAACTGACCAAACAACCGCAAAAAACAAAAAGACATGAACTACGTCTCCGCCGTCTACGTCGTCGTTTTTGGCTTCATCATCTCCTACTGGTTTGCTCGCGCAAATCGCTCCTTCCGTTCCATCGATGAGCGCCATACCCACGCCAGGGACTTGGGCCTTACCGCTACCTTGAGTCCGGGTGAGCATGAGAGAAGGCAGAAGCACGACGAGGAGGAGGAGGGAGGTAGTGGTGTTGTGCGCTAGTCCTCCCCTCTCCCTTTTCTCTCTCTCTTTTTGGGAGGGGGGAGGAGTTTCCTTCTCCTTCTCCCGGAGGTGTTATCATTGTTGTTGCTGTCGACTTCCCTTAGCGCCGCTAATCAAGCCACTTTCCTCTTCTTTCTTTCTTCTCCTGGGGGATACTCCTCCTCCTACCACTCATCTACGTGATTCCCTTTTTTCTGTTGTTATTATTATTACTATCGTTGTCGTTGTTGGTTTTAGAGGGTCTTGGATTCTTCTCCATTCTTTATAAATTTCATATTTTTTATACCGTAGTGATATATGGATGGGTCGCTAGCGAAAAAGAGGCATAAATCGTTATTTTTTTTATTATTATTATTTATTTATTTATTAGACTTTTTTTCTTTTCTTTTTTCCTCCATTCCCATTCTCATCCCCCCTATTATTACCTTACTACTTGATTATTCAAAAAAAAAAAGGAAAGAAAGAAAGAGCAATAATATATATACTATATTGAATTAAACTAATCAACAGAACTGGTTCTTTAGTATTTGTCTTCCTTCTCGTCCTCCCTTCTTTTTGTTTTTTTTTTCGTGTTAGGGGAATCTTGTTTTTCTCTCCTTGTTATCGAGCCTTCCCCTCACACCCCCCCTCGTTTCTATCTCTACCCTCAACCCGGTGTGCATTTTCCCTTCTCGTTTTTTTGTTTTTCCTCTCGTTCCAAAGTCGCTCGGGCGCGGGGTTCACGTCCCCTTCCCTTCCCCTCCCCAGCCTCCACCCGCACCCAAGAGCGGGTGCTCTGTTGCGCCAACCAATTTCCCCAAACCCACATATCCCTGACTGACCAGGCTGGCAGAGCTTTAGGGGGGGGGAAGGAAGGAATTCCCCGTGATTCCCAACAACCAAACAGCGGTTGTGCCCTCCCTCCTCATTCCTCCGACCCGGATAATTCTCTCCAATCAATGTCTAGAATTCCCTCCTTCCAATCAACACCTAACCAAACCCCCATCCCACCCGCCACGTTTGTTAGTGGACAGTTTGAATAACAAACTACAATGCAATTCTCTAATCCCAACCCTCCCCCACACCCTTCCTTTCTTCTCCAGGATTACCTAGCGTTTGGATTATTAAGATCACTAGCTCGAGAAGGGAGAGAAAAAGAAAAATATGTATATATATACATACCCAAGTTGTGTTGGTGATCAGGCTTAGTCTAGGACTTGGCCGGATAAGCTGATTTGCCCGATGTTTGGCCGAAGGGGGGGGGATGGGGCGGGTTTGGCTATCTAGCTCGTTATCTAGGTGTCTTGGCTGGTGGCCGTTTGACCCCCTAGTTGCCTGGTTTTGTCGGAGGGTGGCTAGTCGGTCGGGCTGTGGGGTTATAGAGTTTCGTCGTCGTTGCTCCCTCTTCTCCCTGGAATTGCACCACACATGCATGGATGTAGGCGTGTACGGGCGGGAGCCTGGGCCCCGTCTAGACGCTTGCATGCGTCTGTGTCTTGACCGGAAGGCTGATATGGGCGCGTCCCAAGGTACACAGACGGCGAGAGAGAGAGAGGTGCAGATGGGGAGGCAGCTTCGGGAGAGGAAAATCCGGTTTCCTCGTTTGCCCGTGAGCTGGAGAATGTGACTGCCAGTCCGTGCGCACGTCTGTGATTCCCTTTCTCTTCTGCTTCTAGGGGATTTCTATGCCCAGCATACAGATCTCCCTGGCCAGCTCCTTGCCATCCCTGAGAGCCCGTGCCCGACCTTCATCTCGCTAGCACCCCCAGCGCCCCCAGCACCCTGTCCGGCTGCCTCTTCCCGTATGCAAATGTCGCGTATAGCTGTGCGTGCTGCCTGTGCTTTCTGGGGGGGAGTACGGAGTGCATTTGCTGCGCTGACGGGTTTGCTGGTGTGTTGCCACCGCTCTGCGTGCTCCCGGCTGGGAAGAGAGAGAGAGAGATTACTAGGGACGGACGCGCGGGCATCTTGTCATGCTATGCCCGGGCTGGCTGTATCCACCTTGTACTCGCCTTGTGCCCGCTACGCCCTCTCCCCTCCCTCTGCCCTGCCAGCATATACCAGAGGTTGCTATTGCTCCTGTTTACGTTCAGCCTCGAAAACCCTGCCGTTCCCCCCCTCCCTCTCTGTGACTGGCGCCTTTGTTTCGGGTTGGAGTTGGTGCGGGTGTGGGGTTTGCTGCCTCGCCACGTCCGTGCTCGGGTTTGGGGTTTGGGTTTGTGCTTGAGCTTGAGCGTCGCCTTGGATTTCTGGGTCTTTGGGACTCGCGGGTGTTGGTGCGTGTTGTGTTGGCGTCCCCATAGCTATTAGAAGCTAGGCTGGGCATGGAAGGACCGTAGCAAGAGGAAGGACGTATGAGGCTTTTTTGGTGCCGATAGCATTAGTTAGCATTGTGTGAGTGTGAGTGTGGAGTTGGGCTATTGTTGCTGCCGTGTGTTATTTGCGTCTTTCGTCGTGCCTGCAATGTTAGAGATATGTTTTCCGGTGGCCATGGTGATTTGCAACGTAGGCCCTCGGCCCTAGATCCCGGTTTGGATGGACCGCTATTTGCTTTTCCGGTCTTGCATCTCCCAAGTTTTGTCTCCGGAATATTTTCTTTCCTTTTCCCGCTTCCAAAGGTTTGCTACGCGCATTACTTTGCTTCTGATGAACGCTAGCTGTCCGTCATTCAATCCCGGTATTGGTTGCGCTCGGAGCTAGGGTTTCTTGTTTCTCTTTTGTTTCCTACCTTCTAAGTGGCACGGTGGAAACTGGTGACTGGGTCACCATGGCTAATGAACACAAAGATCCCTCGTAACGCCATCTGCCACCCGCTCTTGGGTGTGGGTTTGGGTCCTCTACTCTTCCTCCCTAAGAGTCGCTATAGTCCATGTACCTAAAGCTGTACAGACACTTGTAACGCAGCCAAACCAAGCATGTAGGTACTCGCGATGCAGCTGTCACTAAGGCTCCCCTGCTACCCCCCCCTCCCCCCGCACGGTGCTACGCATGCCGTATGCAAGTCAATGTGGAAGAGAAAATCCCGCAGGTGGAGCGAAAAAAGAATTCAATAAGCTGGGGTATATTTATACAGCCGTGGCTCGCCCAGAACGAGCCTACGTAGTACATGTACTTCGTAAGTAGGTCCGGCAGTACGTTTTGATGGGCCAAGCGGCTGGGCAAGGGGTGGGGGTACTGTGTAGTGCGTTGTATCAGATCGTTATTATACCGACAGCTATTATTACGGCGGGTGGACTTGGCGGATCTTGTTTTTTTTCTCGTTGGGGGCCGCACACAATACAGCTTAGGGAATATCCCGGAGGCTTGCGGAGAATGTTCGAATGAGGCTTCGAGTCTCGCCCGTTGCGAGCGAGAGGCTGCCCGTCCCTGGTGGGTGATCCGGGGATCTGTGCTTTACACAGTCAGCTACCCCAGCGGCCTTGTCACGGCCTCGAGGGGTCAGCGGCCCTCGTTTGATCCAACGCGACAGTTTGATCCTCACCGACCCATGGTACGGTGGACCTGCTCGATCTTTGTTTTTGTGGGTCTATTTTATTTTTCTCGTTGCGCGCAAGCGTGTTGGATGCAGCGCCGGACTACCCAGGCGGACAGATCGCCAGGCACGTAGTCGGCCGGCCCTTGGCGTCGGGTAGGGCTGAAATGAGAGCGCAGAGAGGGAGAGAGCGCAACCTGGGCCATCGGGGTGTTCTCCTCTGCATCTGCTCTATTCAGGAGAGAGATTTCATGGTGGAAAAGCTCCCTTGCCGGGGCTTCCAGCCGCAAGGGAGACAACTACGTCATCTCGATCCGCATTGGTGGCATATCCCGCGTCTCCGGGGGATGGTGGAGCGGTGGTGGCAGGAGTGGTGGCAGGAGTGGTGGCAGGAGTGGTGGAGAGCCAGGCAACAGCAGCGGCAGGATGCACGGAGACCAGTTCTCTCCGGAGCACAGAGTACTCGAGCGGTTGGTGTGGGTGAGGGTGTGGCTCGATCTTTCGCCACGCAACACCCCAACCCACACAATGCACCGAGATGAAGGCGCAAGTTCCCAATTCGTGCTGGGTGCAGGATGCGATGCAGTCGGGCTCCTGCCTGTGACACCGTGACAGCCATTGGGACCACTCCGGCGCCGACAAGCTACAGCAGGCGATGACAAGCGGATGGCCCAATGAAACGGCGAGTCGGCCCGACGCTGTGTGCCCACCTTAGTCAGACTTGTACGTTGCATCTTGTGATCGACGGAGCTGAAATGGAAATCGCATGGAATGCCTGGAGAAGCCTTACCGAATATCTCGAAGTCTCAGCTTCCCGAGTTTTCTTTAGAAAAACGTGTCGAGGCTTGCATTGCATGAGAGACAGAGCGCGCCAACGCAGATGAGATTTCCAATCGACGGCAGTGAGACGCCCTGGAGTCCTGGTTTACGAGGTTCGAGAACAATGCACACGCGCAAGCCTCGCAGCCCCTCGCAGACCTCCACACCTGGCAGACCCTACAGACCCTACAGACCCTACAGACCCTACCCCGAGATTCGCGTCCCGCCGCGGTAGCGCACAATCGTGTTTCCATAAGTAGAACCCTCGTCGTGGGCATCCAAAGCCCAGTCACCGCTACTCCAATGCATTCAGCGTCGATGCATTGGCCCCCCTGGCTCGCAGTCGTGAATTGGAGGACTGCTGGTGGTGGTCGCTTTGCCTGACAGCCGATAGTGGGCGCCCGTCACCAACCCTGTGCATTGCCATGAAATTAGAAAAGGTTGCGGAGTCAAGCAAGTCGGTGGTCGAAACCGGCAGGATAGATATCGGACTTGGTGCAGTCACGGTCCCCACCACAGTGCTGGTGATGGGGCCTGGATGTCTCGCACGAGCCATACGTAGCAGATGTAACCTTGCCACAGAAGAGCTTTAATACAGAAGGCTGTCGGCTGCGGGAGACCCGTTGATCTGTTGATCCGTTGATCTGCTCCCGTCGACGCCGTGCTTGCCTGTGCCTGTCTGTGCCTGTCTGTGCCTGCCTGTGCTTGCTGTTGCTTGCCAGCAGTCCTGCGCTTGCCGCCAAGTACTCGTACATCGATCCCATACAGCAGCATACATACATACACGCTCCGGGTTACATCGGCTTCAAACGTCTCCCACCATCGACCAGCATCCCCATCCCACTATTACTGTCTTGCACCTTGGCTTCCTAGCCCTCCTAGTCTCTGCCTGCACCTTGGCTCACCAGCCCTCCTAGTCTCTGCTCCCACACCTGCATTCCACATATCTGCTGGCGGCGGGGTTTATTCCAATTGTCTGGTCCGCCCGCAGCAAGCTTGAAACTTCCTCAACCCGTATAAATCTGACAGGTTCAGGTTTAGCATTACGGTACGTTAGCTGCCGATTTTCCGTTTTTGACGTGGATCTACACTTCTCCGCACTGTGCACGCACAATCGACTGAACTTGAAATTGCAGAAATCACCCACATTTACCCTACCCCCCCCGCCCCCGGTCCTGTCAGTCGCCAGTTGGCCGGCGCTCGATTTGCGATTTGCTTAGCTCGACGATAAGCGTTGGCACGTTTCACATATCTTCCACCCGGACGTATTTGTATGGAAACTATAACGATCCCATCGTCCTCTATCTTCCTGGGTTCTCCACATCTGGGCCAGACAAGAATCTCAAATACCGCGATGAAGGCGTCACATAGGCGACCCACACCGAACACGAGCAACGGTAGCATATCACCAATGATCGCAAATACCACCGCAGTCACTGCCAATGGGACGGCAAAGCCAAAGCAATCGAAGAGCCGAAATGGTATGCGCACACCGAATCCATTCACATTCACGTATTCACATGACCCTGTACACCCTGGAGGGGACAGCATTCCAACCGCCATCAAGAGAGCGTGCTTTGGTTTTGAGAAGATGCACTGACAGACGCTCTAGGCTGCGTTACGTGCAGGGCCAAAAGACTGAAATGTGATGAGACCAAGCCGTCGTGCCAGCAATGCCACAAGCGTGGAGTGCAGTGCGGCGGCTATAAGAAAGACTTCAAATGGAGACCATTTGAGGAGGCCAACTTCGTGAACAAGGTCCCTGCAAAGGCAAAGAAAGGTGAATTTTCATCTATTGACTTTCGCTCTGACGACCGGCTCCTAATTTCTTTCTTCAGCCTCTCCCTCTCTATCAGGATCGAAGTATAAAGATGACGGCGCTGCTACCCTTTCGAGTCCGGCGTCGTCAGTATCCTCAATATCAACTAACCATCTAGATGATCTGCCATATTCACCATTTTATACCCAGGCCCCGGCTTCCCAAGTAGACCCTCTTTTCCATTGCTCTACTCAAGCTCCTCCATTTCAACACCACTTGCTCGGGAGCGTACCCTCCCAAAGTGAGATGATGAACTTTATCCCGGCTCCTTATCTACAGGTGGCAGATCAGGCGAGCAGAGGAGCACCACGGTCGCACCCGCTAAACTACCCGCAAGTCCCCATCTCAGGCGCCGGCTCTGTGTTTGGTAGCTCCACTACAACATCGCCAAGTTCGTTGCCAAGTTCGTTTCCTTCAAGCTTCTCTGGGCAATCTCCGAAGCTCATCGATCTTCTACTACCCGGCACGGACCTCAGGGCCCGGCCCACGGGGTTTTTGGGTTATCAGCCCAATCATTTAGACTCGGTTTACCAGCCATCCCCGCAGAGCGAGATACTACCAACGCCACCTACAACCGTAGATCAGGACGTCGATTTTGATGAGGAGGTCGTCAGAGAGACTCAGGAGACTCCTGGGCGATGGGCCGTGCGGTTGCCGTCCCCATCGCCTTCAACGTCATCGGCTTCTTCGAGCGGTTCACCGCCAATTAGAGCCAGGGCATTTGGCTTTCCCTTTAGTGGACCTCAGTTGCCCGCGAATAGCCCAGAAATGCTTATGGTGCGCTTCGATAGGCAAACGTGCGGTATCCTATCGATAAAGGATGGCCCAAATGAGAACCCTTGGAGAACACTGGTTTGGCCACTGGCCAGAGAATCGCCTGCCCTGTATCACGCTGTTTCTTCTATGACTGCATTTCACTTATCTCGCGAACGAGCATCCCTCCGGGTGGACGGCATGGAACACATGAGAAAAAGTATCATAGCGCTGGCCGCCGGGATCGAAAATATGAGGACCGATGCAGCTTTAGCTACGACTCTAGCCCTAGCCTTTTCGGAATCCTGGGACCAGCACATCTCCACCGGGATTGAGCATCTCCGAGGGGCTAGGGTTCTCATTGACCGGGCCGTCATAAAGCACAAGCAACACGCGCTATCTGGAGAAGACTTCGCCCGGCTAAAGTTCCTGTGCAACACCTTCGTGTATATGGATGTTATTGCCCGGCTTACATCCGATGACGAAGACGAAGTGAGCCGCTGCGACTCAATCACTCCGCAATACTGCGGTCCGTTCTCCGAACAGACTGAAATAGATCCCCTAATGGGGTGTGCAACTACTCTATTCCCACTTATTGGGTGCGTCGCCAACTTGGCCAGACGGATCCGGAAAAGCGAAAGTACGACAATACTTATGATCGAGCAGGGCATGGACCTCAAAAATCAGATTCAGAATTGGAGGCCTGGCACCCTCTTCGACCCACCCGAAGACCCTACAAGCGGGATCCAGCACTGCATACAAACTGCAGAGGCATACCGATGGGCTACTTTGCTTTACCTCCATCAAGCCTTGCCAGAGATCCCGTCTATGACGACAGCTCGGTTGACCAAGAAGGTACTAGTATATCTTGCCACAGTCCCGGTCCAATCCAGAACTATCATCATCCAGATATACCCTCTCCTTATCGCCGGGTGCGAGGCTGTCGGCGAGGATCGTGAGTGGGTGAAGAATCGATGGGAGGCTATGATTCAGAGATTAGCCATTGGTAATGTCGATAAATGCTGGGATATAACTAAAGAAGTCTGGGAGCGTCGTGACAAAGACCAGATGGAGAAGGCCCGGACCCAGAGTCCCGCGAGTAATAGCACCAAATCTAGCTCTCCAATTCTGCGGGCCAAACGGAAGTATACCCCAGAAGAGGAGGAGAGTGAGACAAATAGTCCATATCAATGGCAACAAAACTCGCACGATTCCTTGGGCTACAAGAAGAGAGCAACAAGTAGCGATAGGGATTCACCTAGAGCGTCAGCCATAGACAGTAAGGCGAGGAGCTTGCTAGTTGATACCTACACCGAAGAAGACATGGATTACGATATGACAGTCCGCGGACGGCTGCATTGGGTCGGGGTTATGAAAGAGTGGAATTGGGAAGGTAAGTCTCGGAGCGTAGGAATCAACATTGCAAAGTATATTACCTCGCTAATACTCTAGCAGTTCTACTCGGGTGAACGATTCCTTCAGTATTCTAGTCCTTAGCGTCTCGGTTTAGAATTAACTTTCTTCCTTTTTTTTGGACTTTCTGTTTCTCTCTCCAGTATTTCTACTCATACCCCGGTTTTATGGCGTCGGGGAACAGCGGTCGTATCTCCCTTAAGTTGACCCTCACATCGGAAAGGCAAAGACCGCTCGGAAGGACGAAAAGTATCGGAATATCATTTGTTGGGTTGGCTCTCTATTTGTTGTTTTGTTGCCACCAAATTTTACCTTTTTCATGTTATTTCCTTCTGCCCTCGTTGGTGCCAAGGAGTTGGAAACCTCCCTCTCGGGGGTTTTCAGCAGGCTATGGGTTGGTGATGAAATTTTTATTTATTTTCCACTTGTCAATAGTTGCCGAACCCCTCGGATTATAGTTTGAAATATACTTATTATTTTTTTCCCTTTTGGGGAATTTTATTAAAGCTAGAAAAAAGGGATGTCCCCCCTTTGGCCTTTGATAATGCCACGGGGCAAAACATTAATGCCACGGGTGAAAAGCATTAATGCCATGGGTGAAAAACACTAATGCCATGGGTCCCGTGACACTAATGCCACGGCCGTGGCATTAGTATTAGTTATAACCAACCATAAAAATTCTCTAACCTTCCTGGGTAGCAGTTTGACGTCACTAGCAAAACCATGTGGTGGGGTTTGCCAAAGGCAACCTCGTTGGGGGCCTCCGGTCCTGTGGAGGCCTCCAGCTCTATGGAGGCCTCCAACCCCTTGTCTCGTCGACGGATGGCCAGAAGCCGTTCATATAAACCCAGATGAGTTTTCGAGTTAGCAATTAAGCCGGTCATTATTGCAAATACTACAGTAACGTATCCGACGGCGAGTTTGCCGAACACGGCGAGTTTGCCGGAGGTTTTGAGTGTAGCGGACCCCACCACAACCACAACCCCAAAAATCAATTCTGGAGCTATGGCCCTAGAATTTTGCAATGATATTCCATAGTATATAGATTGTTTAAAAATAAAGTTTGATGGAAAATAAACAATAATTGCATGCATTGTATGCAAATTTGTAATTTTCCTTCCTAGCCTGGGATCTTGTCACCATATCAGTATGTAATGTACTCCTACTTGGTCCAGCTGCAAGAACCTTCCTTAGCCTCTTGATATATGGTTCTGATACCCCAGATACCTCAGAATCAGAGGTATCAGAAGATATAACTATTACTCTAAAGACAATATTTTCTATTCAAAGTTAGAATATGTAATGAGCTTATAAAAGCTCAGATTGTAAAGCAAGCCATGCTCTAACTGCAAAGATTTGTGGCTTGCAAACCTCTTTAGAGACTAATGAGAATACTTTTAGCAACTTTATCAGTTAACACACTTGTTGTATATAAAGTATTTCTAGAATAGACTTACTATATATGTTGTTGTTAGGGCCTAGACGGTTGGTCGCAGGTGCTCGGGTTCGATACGTGGTCGACGGGCATACGGTCGGTACTACGAGCTCGATGGTTCGTAGTACCACCCGTACACCCGTCTACCATCTGCCGAGCACGAGCACCTGCGACCAACCGTCTAGGCTCTGACATATGTACAGTGAGGTCCAGGAAGTGTCCAGACACCCTTGCTTATTCTGATATGAAATCACAATTCTGAATTTTGAGTACCTGGAAACTTAAGATCCTATGAAGATATCTACTATTATAGTATCTCGAATAAATCTCTGGTTCTTTTTTATTTTTTTTGTGAGACTAAAACTATGGGTTGAAGCTTAAAATTTTGAGATAGATAACTGTGAAAAGTTAATGTTTTGTCTATTTTTTGCTAAAATTAGCAAGTATCCGGACATTTCCTGAACCCCACTGTTCTATATTTACAAACTACAAACTCATATAAACTATTTAGCTTGTAGCCCCATCTATATATTTATCATTATATCTCAGATATAAGTATCTATAATAATCTATTTAGGCTCTAACAAAATGCTTTAGATCTATTAAATAACAAATTAACCTTCTAAATCTGATACCTGAGCTTCAGATCCATTTCCTGATACTATTAGATCTGTAAATGGTGCTGTAATCTCCTTAGTTGCCTTCTTATTCTTATTTTTCTTGTCCAATTTCCCCTTCCCTTTTCTACTCTTTTTAATAGCTACTTTAGTAAGCTTCTTCTGTTTTGTATTATATTTTTTAAAAGCTTTATTAACATCATTTTGAGTTATCAATTTAGTATATCCTTGATATTTCTTATTTATTCTTATCCTGCTCTTTTGATAGTTTGCTTTTATATTAAAACACTTAATTAAAAAAAGTAGTCTTATGTTGAATAATAGCTTTTTATATTTGAGTCTGGATTTTAGACTCATTTAGCTTTTTGAGACTGTCTTGAAGTATTAGTTACTCTCATTACTTTAATATCTGTTGAAATTTATATAACTTCTTAGGGGTTTTAATAATGCTATGTAATAATTATAGCCCCGTTTAATATGTTTTACTGGTAGGTTATGCACCTTACTGACTTGTATGCTCAACTATAACCAATATGTGATTTTGAACAATTACTCCATAATAACAAAGTAATCTATCTTAAAATTTGACATAAAGCTACTTTAAATCTTTATATACTAAGTTCTAATATGACTTTAAATATGATAATTAGAACTCGTTGCTAGTATATGCTACTATACAAAACTTGTAAACTTTTGAATCTACTCCTTCTCAACATTTTCCCATTGCTACACTAAGAGTTGGCTCTACTAAACTTGTAAAACCCATCTATAAGTAATAAATTGACATTAATACTGTTGCTTTTACTTATAGTACTAATTTGTAATATGGAAATCAGTATTCTCCTTTGCTAGAATAGTAGCTGAGTGTATCATAATCTGATAACCCTTAATAAGTTGATCAACAGCTTGACTTATTGGGCTTTAAGATTAGCAGAGGAAATTTTTAATAAAGCGACCTTATTACTCAAGCTAGTTAACTGTATGCGAGGTTTCTAAAATCCAGGATACTTTATTATATTAAGTAGTTAATGGAGATAGTATCTTGTTGATAATAGTAAATAATAATAAAATTCAATCAGGATTTGATGCTATTAAGCCTATAGTCTGAAATCCACTTTTAATTACCCATTCTGTAAAAACTGCTGATTGAATTTTGATATATATTGATAAAAAATACTCTTTATCAATATGATAAATTCCTTATCAGGCAAGTTCTTATATCTTAATACTATATATCTACTTCAAGAGAGAAAATTAATTAATGTCAAGTGGTTGCAGAAGATATGAACTATGAGCTGGCATGTAAAGGATAATAATATAATATACTTTATAGTATTGATCAAATTCTGATATAATATGGCTTCTGTATCTATCTAGAATCAGTAGTTGATATATTTCCATCATAAATGGCTTTGTAAAAACTTCAAAATACTTTAACCATTTAAGCTCTAATTTATCTATAGTCTAGCTATCACTACTTAAAGCAATCATCTAATTAGGTAGTAATTTGCAATACTAATTGGATAAGTGAACTTTTCCCACAAAAATAATGAAAGAGAGAATTATATATTCACTAGCTCCAATTCTCTCAACTGCTGTAAACTATTCCTAATTACTAGGTTATATAGCAATAGCTTAACTAATTGTATTTGAACTTGTAACAAACTTTGATGTTTCAGTAACACCTATTATAAACACAGTTTCATCAAAATCGTAAGTATACTTATTTAAAATTCTGTAAAATTGACATGTCTCTACTACATATCTGAATTATGTAGTAATTGTTACCTTGTCTTCACATTTAGTATATTGGGAATGAAATTTGTAATCCCATTTTATTTTAAACTCTAATTATATATAAATAAATTGATTTATCTAGTTCTTGCCAATAGGTTAAGGAAGAGTGATTTGGTCATATACTTCAAGTAGTAGGTTTGCTATCTGTTATATATTGATAAGTTGAGGAAAGAATCCCCACTGATTAAAATCCAAAATCCATTGCATAAGTGCCTCTTTTTTTAGTAATTATGGTTTGCATTTTACAGAATGAGTTTTGTATCTTGCTTTTGTGTTTTAAAGCCAAGATCATAGGATTAACTCTGATATATTAAAAATAATGATTAAGCCATGTTTACTTTGAGAGAGATTACTTTGAAAAGATATAGTAGCAAGAAATAAGTGACCTTCTTTTTGAAGTAACTAAGTGCGCTGTTATAAAGATATTGTAGAAGAAGTGGATGTTAATTCTGGTCATATATATTCTTGATTCTGATTGGGCATGCAGGTTAGTAAAGTATGTAGCCTACTGATAAAATCCATTAGTATATAATGCTCTTATTTAGCCTACTCTAAATCCTTTTTTTATTATATAGTACTAATCCAGTACCTGCCCAAGCTTCCTTGATACTTTGAAAAGTATATATGCATTCTTTAACTTATTAAAGTAATAGAATGAAATTTTTTTTAAATATAGTTAGATATTTTTCTTTAAATCACTTAACAAGTAAGACATTATAATGGTACTGTAAAGGACCAAATAGACTAATGTTTAAAGGCTAGATAATATGAGTTGAATATGCTAAAAGTATAAATATTAAAATTTTATATTTTTAAATAGAATTAAGGAAAAGATAATTGCAATAAGATTTATAATCATCTAGAAGAAGGAAGTACAATTTTAGATAGTTTCCATATATAATATTAACTATAAGAAACTAATATATTATATAAAGTTGGTAGTAAAAGAAGAAAGTATTATAAATATATTCTATTCTAGCTCACAAGCCTTCTTACAAGCCCTATGAGCTTATTACATAGCTTGCAAACTTTTATACAAGTCTCAACTACAGTTCCTAAGCCTAAGACTCCTAAATAAGCCTTATAATAACTATTTGCATTTATTAAACTTATAATAAGTACTTATTATCAAGTTTATCATATATGTGAACCTTGTGACATATGTAGCAAGGTACAGAAGCATTTTTCTATATATATAAGCTTGAAATCTTCTTATAAACCTTCTCTCTTTTTTAGCTTAGAATTGTCAAATATAAAGTAGTTCTAATATTGCTTTTCAAGTACCTAGAATTATGCTCATAATAATTTCAGTCATTTGCCAGTATCAAGTTCAACACTATATTTATCAAACTATATGCAGGCCTACTATTGCTCAAGAGTCTAGTTCTAATATTCACAATATCTTGCTAATCATTTTCTAGTAACTTCTTTTATCAGAAGTAATTACTTTCTAATTAATCACTTTTTATTTATTGTTTTTGAACAATACAACTAATCATTCTTAAGCTACAAGTAAGCCATAATTCATATTTAATTTCTGCAAAAGTTACTTTAGGATTTGTATAATAAAATCAAATAATTGAATACTTACCAGGTTTGAAAATAGTAGGAGGATATTTAGAACAAGATAATAACTTTTCTTTTAATCTAGTATTTAGGAGTTTGAGGGTGTTATATACTGTTAAGCATAATGTATTTTTAATTTCTATAATGTCTCTTATAGAATAACCTACCTTATGTAAGCCTTCAATTACAAAACATTTGTGAGGGCTCAATTTGATTTTAGAGGCCTTGCTCTTCTTCTAGATATATGCATTTGCATTTTTAGGGCTTGGGAGTGTGTGTGGAGATATAGTTATAAGATATGTATGGTAATGAAAGATGTGTTTTCATGAAATCTACTCAGAAACTGGCGAATACTTTTGTCACCTTACTGTATACAGTCAATTACTAAGACATATTTCTAATTTTACTCTTGAAAAAATTTGGGAGTAGCAACATTAGCTAGTTGTATCAGAACTACTACTACTCTATACTCAAACTTTCAGCATATTGATGGGACTTCCTTGTGCCTATCAAATCCAGGAATGGCTTCAGCAGTATCAAGTCCTTTTGCTGGAAGATATTCATCGGCATTGGCATTATTATCCTCAATTAGTACCTATCATGATTCCCTTAGTTTTAGATCCTGCTATTGTGCAACCTAGTGGATGACTTGCAACAGAGGTAAGGCCTTCTAAACGTTGTTTTAATTATGCTGCTACTGCTCATCAAGCAGCATCTTCTACATAATGGAACTCTTCAACTTTTGAGTGAGTCACTTTACACTTTACTAGGATTGGTCAAGTAGAACAACTTGTAGTGGCAGAAACTTTTAGGACGTCATTGTGTGTTGGTTATTAATAAAATATAAGACTCTCTACTCTCCAAGTCTTTATGAATTTATTGCAGTCCTAACTATAAGTGACACTAGAAATAATAATGCCACGGCCGTGGCATTAGTGTTTTTCACCCGTGGCATTAATGTTTTGCCCTGTGGCATTATCAAAGGCCTTTTTTTTTTTACCTCCTCCCCTTTTCTCCCCCACCCTAATCTAGCTGACCCTCATTACCAACCCGATAGGAAATTTTTTGGTAAAAAAAAATAGAAAACGCCCCACTCACACCTCCCCTCCCCCCAGGCCCAGGAATATGCCCCCCCCCCCGCATATTCCCCTCTCACTCCCTCTCACCTTTATTACTTCCGCCCGGAACTGATATATATATATAACTATACACATACCCGCAGAGAGATTAGTAATCCCAACGATCACCCGGGGTTAGATCTTGGAGCGTAGACTGTATTTTAGCTATATCCGTCTGGGGTGGGGAGGGTGGAATGGGAGTAGCATGGTGGGTTTGGGTTTGGTTGGTTGTGCTTTTTTGTCTTTTTTTTTTTTTTTTGAAAACTGATGGGGGTGAGAGGGAGAGTATCTTGCGCTGTTATGTGGTCAGGAGGTTTTTGTTGTGGATGAATTCTTTTTTTTTTTTGGTTGTGGGGGGAGTACAAAACGCAAACAAAACGAAAAAAAGAAGTATATTCTTTGCTGAACAATTGAATCGCTTTTTTTTTTCTCCTGAGTTTCTGGTGGGATTATTTACAGGTGATGCAAGTAACTATAAAAGATGAGTTTGCTTTTTCTTATGTATAAAATCATATTTCTTGTAAATCTCCTAGTCTAACGGAATGCCATCGTATTCCGCGTAGCCCAATGCGAGGTTCATGTTTTCTGTAGAAATAGTTAGTCGGATGGATACTGTTGTTGCGTTGGCCATGACTTACGAAGACATTGCGTTGCCGCGCCCTTCAAGAGATTGTCGATGGTTGCACAAACAACAACCCTTTTTCCACTCGAGTGGACTCCGAAGCCTCCAATCTCCTGTCATGACAATGGCCACGTTTTTAGCAAATTACTAGTAGAGAATCTGGGGGCGACTTACCACGCCGTGTTTTCCAGAGATTGCTTTTACAGAGGGCGCCTCGCCGATGACCCTGACGAGCCGTTCGCCGGCGTAACGGTCTTGGTAGAGCGTACGAATGTCGCGGGATGACATCTCTTCCTTGAGAGGTATGCTGATTGTGTGCTATATAGCGGCGTGGTTAGCGACATGTGATAGTGCTAGAGGAAGGGGATGGAACTTACGTGGATACCCTGAAACCACGATGCGACGTGGGGAACGAATGCCACCTCCACACCTAGCTGCTGGCTTATTTCCCTCTCGTGAATGTGGTCAGTCAGACTGTAGGGGATCAAATTGTCTTTGAGATTCTCCACGTTGTTCTTGGGGCTTGGTTTGGTCCCTGCCCCTGAATAACCTGATACGCCGAAAACGGTTGGCTGACCCCCGAGGTACGGTAAAAGGGGTGCGATACCTATTTGTGCAGCGGTGGCATAGCATCCAGGATTCGATATTCTCGTTGCCTTTGCTATCTCCGATCGACTGATCAATTCTGGGAGGCCATATGTCCAGGAGGAGTCGAACCGATAGTCCGCACTGAGATCTACAATGACGCTCTCCTTTCCGCCATGGCCAATCGCATCGACAAAGGGTTTGCAGACGCCGTTTGGCAACGCCATAACCCAGCAGTCCACTTCTCCCTTCTCGTCCATTCGCCGTATATCTTCTGGAGTGAGGTTCTCATATGTAATATCACGCTTTTCGTAGCCCTTGAGCGTCTTACCGGCCAATTCTCTGGACGAGACGTGGCTCACTTCGAACCTTGGGTGCGAATTGATGAGAGTAATGAGTGCTTGGCCCGTGTAGCCGCGTGCTCCGATGAGTGCAACCTTGGCTGGCTTGGAGTTGGAGGCGTTCTTCGTTCCGAGGGGCGGATTGGGGTTCGTGGCTGTTGCATACCCTCTAGAGGGGGTACGGTAAACAGGCGCTACCCCGTTGGACCTTTGTGCCCCGATCTTTCGGGTTTGCATTGGAGAGCGGCCGCTCGTGGAGAAGGCCCTCGCTTGTTGAGCAACTCCGGTTACGCTCCCCGTAATGGATGCGCCCATTCCTGCATGTCTAGCTGCCCGGCGGAGTCGCGACTCTAGGTTGCTATCCCCCAGCATCTCACGCCCATGCTTCGAAAACTCCGTCATCAACTGATTCACTTCGCTGGCATCTCCCACGCCATACCAAAAGAGAACCTCACCGTTTCTTGAGAAGCTACCTTCGGCCTTATCAAAGAACCAAGTTAGATTCTCGTCATCTGCCCGCACTGTCCATGCCAATTTCGGGAAATCTTTCTTGATGCTGGCAAACACGTTATCGGCAACGTTTGTTAGCCATCCAGCCTTCGTTATAGTGAATGTTGAGAGGTGAGCGAGGGAGCTGTTTGGTCGCGGTGGCATTACGATTGCAAGAGCCTCCATAGGCTCGTCAAAGTATGCCTTGAACTCCTGATTTCTGAGCCCCTCGACGTAGCGATCTACAGTCGCCTTTGCATCGAGTCCTGCTCGGTCTCTCACAAGTACCTCTTTCAGAACCTCTAGATCCTCAAACTCAGAGAGTGAAGTCCTGAAGTTGAGCTTATTGCCCCTTCTGATGAGTGTTCCGGCGCCAGTATCCGTGAAGAGCTCCTTTTGGAGATCTCCGGGATGAATTATGGCGACGCTGGAAGTTCTGGGAAGGTCGTTCAGGAGGTCTCTGATCTCTTTTATCTTCAATCGCGTGCCGTGGCGGACCCACCACTGCGTCATCAGATGGTCATACTCCTCGTCAAGGTTGATAGCTGAAATCTTCTCGTTCGTGTCAGCATTGAATAGCCCCCCTTTTTCGGAAAGGTAAACGATCTTCAGTGGTTGTAGGGCTCGAGCGAGCTCTCCCGCAGCTATATCCGCATTCACATTCAGGACCTGACCCTCCGAAGTCTCGGCCATGGACGTTAGGATCGGTAGACACCCGGCCTTGATAGCTGCCTCGATAGGGGCTTTATCGACCTGGTTTATCTTTCCTACCAAGTTGTACTTCTGTTTGTCCAGATAGTCCGCCGTGAAAACCCCAGACGTGATCGGTCGTGCTCGCACTCCCAAGCTCTCTAATACCTCTACAAGTTTTGCATTTTCCTCTAGAAACAGCGATCTAGCCAACGCGAGGGTCTTGCCATCAGTGACTCTGATTCCATCTTCGAAATGGGGCTGCACACCGGCAGCCTCTAGCATTCTATTCAGCTGTGGGCCGGCTCCATGGACAACCACCGGAAAGAGTCCGACGTGGTTGAGGAATGCCAATGCTGACGACAAAGTGTGGAGGTGCTCGGTGAGAATCGCTCCGCCGACCTTGATGACGGCGAATTGCTGAGAGGAAACAGAGGCAAAATGGGAGAGGTATTGCTGAACTTCTCTCTTTGATCCGATATTACTGAGGAGCTGGATGACAGTGGACCGGGTGGAAAGATGAGGCTGTGGCTCATGGGACTGGGAGTAATCTCGTGAGTTTGTTAGAGTAGCCGCAACTGCTCGTGGGAGGTGGCGAACGGCGAGCGGACTCAATCGGGGGCGCGTGCGGGAAGCAGCAGCAGTGACGAGTCGCGCGCGACGAGCTGCTAGAGTAGTATAGGAGCGGACGGGTAGCATCTTCGGGGAACGCAAAAGCTTCCTCCTCCGAGATGTGAAAAAGTCGCTCTAGCTGCCTGCAGAGATCAATTGCGGAGAAAAGGTGTTGTGTGTGGCCGTCCGTCAGTGACGTCGAAGCCTCGGGATCGCTCCCTGTCTTCTCAGGTCTGGTCTCTGTAGACTGTAGGCTGTAGGCTGTTCGGATTGGCGTTGATTCCTAACGATCGGTAGGCAGAACATGCCACTGTTTCGTTCTGTCAACTGCGGAGGTCGAGGGACTCAATTCAATTGAGATCAAGCTCCACATAAAACTTCCCCATCTCCGCTTCGCACGCCATAAAAGCTTGGCATCACCCCGCGAAATTATTTTCCAGTGATGCATGCCCCAGGGCAGAGTTTTCTCTGTCCCGTCACATGGGCACGAAAATCAAGTTTGACGACCACGGCGCTCTACAAATTCGTCCGGGGGCTTCACCAGGCCGGCTGCTCACGCACTGCCCTGCATCTGGAAGTCCGGGTGGATATCTCGCTGTTCACTGCTGAATGGGGCATATGGTTTTTTTTTCAATCCGTCACCCAAGTGCTGTACCAATCTTACTAGGGTGCTGGAGCTATCGAGTGGACCAACTCTTTGAGGCTGGAGGCAGTTGCGGGATGAACGGGGCTTCGGCAACTCGGTGCGGAGAATCAGAAGCGGCATATGCAAGTGGATTCATGAGCCTCTCATCGGCCCAGCCTAATGCGCGGATGTGCTCTTCGCGAGATATTGGGGGCCGCTGTGGAGGCTGTAGATTTTGTGCTATATCAACTGTGCTAGGGATATGACAAAGGCAGAAACCAGAGGTAGCTCTTCAATAAAACGAATTCAGAAACAGCAAGGGTCAATGGAAAGTTGTTACAATAGGCTCCTCTTTGCTCCACCACCCTGGCTTCCGTGCTCCATCTCTGCGGAGAAGAATGGCCACTGGAGATGGTTGAACAGCCCGACAAAAAAGACGCCAGAAACCACATCAGTCAAAAATCTTCCCCCGCCGGATCAACACTTCCCGTCTATGAATTGGATCAGGGTTCTGAACTGTAGGAAGGTTGGATCAATAAATCGGGGAACTGTCGGCGTCCGCAGTCAATTGACGAATGAAAAAGCACTATCCCATTAGAACCACCACTCTCATCTGTGGCCCTCGCCCCGTCCCGCCACTCCGTTCTTTAACTTTAGCGCTTTCCGTTACACTAATGCTTTACGACGACTACAAGGAGATACAACTGTTAGGCGATGGACAAAACGCTTAGACAGCGAGGAGACTTACCGATAGGCACAATGATGACGACCAGTAGAATAATGATACCAACGATCAGACACATCCGCATCTTCATATCCTTCCACCACATATCCTTTCGGACTTTGTTCGCACCGCGTCTGAACTCCCGAGTTGAATGGACCAGGTTATCGGCCTTGCTCCCTAGCGCATCTATCTTATCACCACGATCGGCAACTTTGTTGATGTTTTCGCGCATGACACCAACGGTGTCATCGATTTGCTGTAGTTTAGACAACATAAGTTAGCCAAATATTTTGCAGCTATGCAATGGCTAGAAAGATTGCCATCCCTCGAGGCACTGAGAGGTGTCTGCGTCGTCATTCGCTGAGCTTGAGGCTGGAAAGTCGATACTGAGTCTCTGGCGGATATCCCACGCTTTCAACGCCGTACCAATCTCGAGCGATTCAAGTTGCATTAACTCTGATATCTGTTCGATATCCGTAACTGCGTCCTTCGGCCCCACCTCTTGTGCTTCTCCTCTCCGTGGCGAATGTCGTGCAATCCACATCCGACCATCAAGAGCATCCCCCAAATGACATCCTGTGGTGGGCAGAGAAGGGGAGTGAGCTTACCGCCTGAAGCGCTGCAGTTCGAGAGTTTCCGGGGCCTGCAGCGGCAGCACTGCTGCCGGAGGGAATGTACGGATCATACGGCTGTTCTCTGTCTGCCATCGTTGCTGAGAATGTGCTATTTGCAATCACTCAATAGGACTGACGGCGTTCGGGTACAAGTGGAGATAGGGTAAGGCTGCACAGCTGATGTCGTGGTGGAGTTGTTGATGAATCGATGTGAAGGCGGTTGGGCTGATGAAAGATGGCCACAGCCAAGAGATGAACAGTGCTACTTGTTCTGGGCAGTCCAGGGTCTGCAGAGAGAAGTGGGTGGTGACTCGAGTGCAACGCCGGATGAACGCGACCGGGCAATGGAAGACTGGCAACACACTGGGATATGGAGTCGGAAGTTTGATTGATTCACTGCGAGTCTGTTCCAACGGTTCATCGCCTCTCGTGGCTGCGGCGCTTTGTATTGCTGCCGCTCCGTTCCATTTATAGAAGCAGCTGAGGCATGAGCGAAACAATACGAAATTCAACTGTGCCAAGCGGCGACGACGCGTAATGATAAAGCGACTAGGGAGAGAGCTGTCCTGCTGGAGCTGGCGGGAGGGAAACTTCTTGCCTCTCTTCACTGCTGAGCATAGTCTATTCTCCGTGCTCTGTGCGTGCGTGCTCGACGTTCTCGCTGCTCCGGTGTTTCTGCTCTCGTCCTGCCAGGAGCCTGCCAAGACCCCTTCACCTGCTGTCAACCAGGCGCAGCCGCCCAAGTCCTCCATCGTCACGCACCGAGCTGCTTCGCTACAACAGCCGCCTTTCTTCGTTCTCGTCTCTCGTTACCTTGGATCTTACATTTGGGATCTTACCTTTGGGGCTGTTGCGCGGCGGCCGTTCTCGTTCTGCTGTGCCAGGACCTCCTTGGGGCACGTATTGCGACTCGCATCCGAGGTGAAACGCTCGCTCGCTCGTCAGGAGAGGATTCCAACACTGCTTGAAAGGCCACACTAGCGCTTATAGTGGCCACGCACCCACCGCGAGCGATAACTTCGGGTGGCCCATCTTGCTGTATACTTGATTCCCTTTCTACCGTCTACTGGGACTCTTCCCGGATTTCCCCGGTACTGTTCCGAGCATGAGACTGCCGCTCAAGGCCTCACCTGGGGGATGTTCATTATGGAGCGCACTGGTCAGCTCTGTGCTACTGGGAGGTCGGGTGGCCAACGCTATTGCCCTCAGTATTGATGACCCCAGTATGTTAATCTGATCCACCCCACTCCTGGGACAGTGTTTGCACGATCCTGATTTGCTCACGTCATACTGTGGATCCGTAGAGTCCATCACGGCCGCGGCCAAAATCGTCGCCGATGGCATGATGAGTTTCTACAATGGCAACCAAACCGGCGGAATCCCCGGACTATTTCCTCCACCTTACTATTGGTGGGAGGCGGGTGCAGCCATGGGGTCTTTGATAGACTACTGGTATTACACTGGGAACACAGAATACGTTGATGTTGTCACGGAGGCCATGCTTTTTCAGGTTGGCCCAAATAACGACTTTATGCCTCCTAATCAAACAAAGTCTGAGGTGAGTTTGTGACACGCGTTTCTGGGCCATCGCAGGGGACGTTAACCTAAATTTTTATAGGGTAACGACGATCAAGCTTTTTGGGGCTTTGCCGCCATGTCCGCCGCAGAGACGAAATTTCCAGATCCCCCAGCCGACAAGCCGCAATGGCTCGCTCTTGCTCAGGCCGTATTCAATTTGCAAACTTCTCGCTGGGCTAACGAAACTTGCAATGGAGGTCTCCGATGGCAGATCTTCCCTTTCAATAATGGATGGAATTACAAAAACACAATCTCGAACGGATGTTTCTTCAATCTTGCCGCTCGTCTCGCTAGATACACGGGCAACCAAACTTACTCGGACTGGGCCGAGACAATGTACGATTGGGTCGAAAGCAAGGGTCTCGTCAGCTCTGACTTCAGGTTCTTTGACGGCGCGGACGTTATGGGAGACTGTATGACAATAAACCGTATTCAGTGGTCATACAATGCTGGTGTCTTCCTACTTGGAGCAGCCACCATGTATAACGTCGTATGTAGCCTCTCACAGACCTTCGGAGGATGATACCCCCGACTAACAGTATTACTAGACTGGCAGCGATAAATGGAGGAATCGCACCCAGGGCATACTCGATGCAACCAGTGTTTTTTTCACTACAGAACCACCCGACGTCATGCACGAAGTCGCCTGCGAAGCTGGTGGCAAGTGTAACGTCGATCAAAAGTCCTTTAAAGCGTATCTTGCCCGCTGGATGGCCGCAACTACGAAGATGGCCCCCTTTACAACCGAGATAGTTTTACGGAGGCTAAGGGCTTCGGCACAAGCCGCAGCAGCACAGTGTATCGGAGCGCCTGGTAATACCTGTGGTGTTAGGTGGACCCAAGGGCCTACTTGGGACGGAAGCACTGGTGTTGGTGAACAGATGAGTGCGCTGGAAGTCATCCAGTCGACTCTTATCACCGACTCCGCCCCTCCAGTGACAGCCAAGCTAGGAGGCACTAGCAAGGGAGACCCCTCCGCGGGATCAAGTGGTGACAACTCTGTTGTCGACTTTGTATTGGAACCGGTCACGACTGGAGACCGGGTAGGAGCTGGCTTCCTGACACTGTTGATACTCGTGGGTGTGATTGGAGGTGCTTGGTGGATGGTATTGTAGTTTTACATGAGCGTTATAAGGGGAGGCGTAGTTTATGTGAATATATCAAAATATTCTTTGTTTTGGGTAGGCTCTCATGTATCATCAACATCATCACCATCATTTATTTACCGCTTTTATTCCTATCCTTTTTATTTTATCTTTTTTTTACGCCAAACCTGCATTTTATTTGGGGGATATTTTTTTTTAAAAAAAAAAAAAACCAAAAAACCCAGAAAAAAAAAACTGGAGTTTTTGTTTAACTCTTCAGACCCTTTATTAGAGACGATTCCTGAGCCCCGAACCCGCCTTGGAGTGCAAAATGAGAGAATGAAATGAAGAGAAAGAAGGCCAGGGGGGGAGATATACGGTCACCCATTGATTGAGATCTGTGAGTAATTTTTTTTATGCTTTTTTATTTGTCTGTATCTTTTTTTTTTTTTTTCTTCCCTCCCTCCAGTAAGTCTCTCCCTTGGGTTTCTTTCTATCGGGGGTTGTTGGGTTTGGTTTTGCGTTTGTTTTTGGTCCTGTCTCCTGGCTCTGGTTTTGCTTTGTTTTGTTTTGTTTTGTTTTTGGGGATGTTTTGCGGTTTTGTGTGTGGTCTTGTACGGTGGGCGGGGGAGATGAGGGGGGGGGAAAGGGCGGGGAAAAAAAAAAGAAATTTAAAATATTTTTTGGTTTGCTGGTTGGTTTGCAATTCGTTTCTCGGCTGGGGGTGGTGGTGATGGGGGTTTTTGTTTTCATTTTATTTTTTTTTTTTTTAGTTTTGTTTTTGTCTTTGTTTTTGTTTCTGTGAGAGGGGGGGTTTATAACCTCTCGTGTTATCTGGGGTTGTTTTTTTGGTGTTGGGGATAAGTGATCAGTCTCTCGGACATTTCTGTCCCTATATCCTATTCTGTCCCGTGTTGCTGACGCTACACATTGGCTAGTAGTTCGGATTCGAGGGCGGATCGGTAGTTTGCTGGTTCGTGGCGCTGTTTTTGCCGTCTGGGAATTAAGGACTGCGCGGGGGGGTTTTGATGATGATAGGGGAGGAGGGGTTATGAACTGGATATATCTTTATGCGCACTATAACGTGGAGTGGGCTTCTACATAGCAAGTATGCGTATACTTGGTAAGATCCGGCCTGTCATGAGGGTCTAAACGAGAGATTCCCCTTTACTCGAAGTTAGATATGTTTTGCTTGCAGTTCTTGGCTTCTTACTCCGGCTTCATCACAGAGTCGAAGGGACAGCATACGAGCGACACCGGGGCCTCTACGGATGGACACTGAGAATGGATCCGTGATACTGATGAAAGATAGGAGGAAGGTCAACCGCTCTTCTGTCGCTACGGACTCCGCCGAAGCTACATCACCGACGCAAGACAAGCTGGAGAGAACATGCTATATTTCCGCTCTTTAGGGGCGTCTGTTCTGTCTTCTTATTGCTATGTCTTTATCTCCTCGCTGTCTGCAGTACTGCTGTATCCTTTAGTTTAGGCGGTCGGTATTGCCACACACCAAAATGGTGCTGCCACGCTTTCGCTATCGAGTAAAATAGAGTGTTATAGAATGATCAAGTTTGATTGAGTAGAGATTTCAGGTCCTATATACAGGCCCACTAGTTCTGCCTTTTAGAAGTCCCATGACTTCTTGTCTGCCCCTGACCAGCTCAGGTTCGCAATGGTGAGAGTCTTTCATATGCTGATAGGTTTTGCTGGGTTGAAGAAGTAGCAATATGAGCTCGGGATACTCCTCTCTTCTCTAGCTCTGAATTATTATAATAAAGATGCATTCTAACTGTGCTTTCCAAGCACCTAGAATCGCGCTCATAATAGTACCTCTGTATACCACAAGAGTGCGGCAGCACCAAACTACCAGCGTTGGCAACACCAGGCTTCTTGCGTGGCAGTGCCATTTTGGTGCGTGGCAATACCGACTACCTTAGTTTATTGGGTAAAACTTCCCTTCATCAATGAGTTTAGTCGTGATGTGGAGCGCATGGGGGGGTCGGAGGATCTTATGGCTTTAGAGTTTATTCGACACAGCCTCGGGGTATTTGTGACGGGGGCTTTTATTTCCTGGTAGATTTGGTTTGGCCTTCTGTCCGCCATTTGGTATATCATTACCTCTTCTCTGGATTTCGTGTCTGGCGATGCAACTATTTCGTTCATTCATACTGGTTAGTAGCCGGGTTTTCTCAGCTATGTAGGAGGTTTTTTTGTCTCTCTAGAGTGCTTCTATCTGAGTTTTGTAATGCTTGGTTGTTGAAATAGCGGTTCTGTTCCGAGAGCTGTTGATTGAGGAGATGGATTCTGCTATGTGGTAGTTAGAGGCGACTTGTGGAGCCTTGTTATGATTGAAGAAGGTATTATCTTATTCGTTTGGCTGCTTGTTGCGGGTCATCTTGTGCTTATGTCTGGCGCGGGCGGGGGAGTACACTGGTTTGATTTGCGGGTGCCCTTTTATTTTCGGGGAACTTGGGGGATGGGTCATATACTATCTATACGCTAGGTGATAGCGATTTCACTATGGAGACAATTGGCCTGGGGGGACGAAGCTCGTTCTGTACTAATTCTGGGGTGTCAATAGCACGCGAAAGGGGGGTTTGATTGTGACTGCACTGTTTTTTTATCTCTGGAGGTTGGACTGGCTTTCCTTAGTGGGGTTTACCGCTTTCCAGTGGGATGTACCATTTTCCAGCAGAATCTACTGCTTTTCGGGAGAATCTACTGTTTTCTAGTGGAATCTACTGCCTTCCAGTAGAATCCACTACTTTCCAGTAGAAACCACTGCTTTCCAGTAGAAACCACTGCTTTGTAGTAGAACCCACTACATTCCAGTAGAATCCACAGCCTTTCAGTAGAATCCACCGTCTCCGAGTAGATTACGCCACCTCCCGCTGGAACACAGTCTTCTAGTAGATACAAGGACCCCCGACAGTTGGTGCCTTAGCCTTACGATTACCGAGGGGCACTACTACGCAAGCGTATTGAAGTCGACTACGGGGTAATTGGGTTCTGAGTAGGAATCTGCGGGTGGGTCCTGGCATTTCTGCAGCGGCGCGCGAGAGGGCGATGTAGCGGTGTTGTTGTTTTGTTTCAAATGTTGACCATCTTTTGGGCAGGCTCCGACCCCTATCTGGTAAAGCCGCAGCTTTGCTAAGAGATTCGACGGAAAAGAGACGCGGATTTCGATGCCCCTTTTCGGGTTGGGGTTTAGTTGTGGCTGTCCCTTTCTTCCTCCTCGGGGGCGGCTGGTGTGGCTGCACAACATCTACTGGATTGTGTAGTATCGGGTCCCTTCACTTTTGTGTCCTGTTTTTGCGGGTAGATGCGGGACTGGAACCGGACTTTGAGGGTTGCTGTTTGGTTTTGGGCGTTGGGTTTCTGTGAGTGGAGGGGTCTAGGGGTTTATGTGGATGCGATTATTTGCTGCCGCCGCATGTTGGAGAGATTACTACTTTTGATTGGGAGACGCTCGACGTTAGTCATTCTTCCTTCTGTCTCTTAATATGTTGGTCATTGTTGGGGGTGCCCTCAGCACGGTGTTGACTGTGGTTCGTCGTGTGTAAATAAGCCCCCGATGTCCATCCAACGCCTAAGAAACCATCTAGCGGTAGAGAAAGCGCAGTTCCCCTTTTCTCACGGGAGCACTGGCTTTCGTGACTTTGGGAGATGAAGGGGGGATATTGAGAGAGGGGTTCAGGACAGAGAGCCTGTCATTGGCGTAGTGTGGAGGCTTGTGTAAATGGGGTTATCCAGTTAGCCAGAACCACTCCCAGAGAGTAAAAGAACACATAGATACGGCACTCGATGAGTTCGGGCCAGACAGTGGGCCCTATGAGAAACGATAGCTATCCCTTGCCATCTAAACGGGCGCGCGCACAGAGAAGGAAACCCCCGATTTATCGAAAGCGCGGGACAAGGCGACATCACGGCAGCTGAACCCCCTCCAGGAAACGTACCCTAGCATAATAGTGACAACCCGTAGGTAGGTCTAGTCCCACAGTGGATGAATCCATACCCCGGAGAGGCCACAAGTTCCCCCCACCCACCTCAAACTCCCTTTCCTCTCCCTTTCCTCGTGACATACCCGCGCTGACCGGGAACCCGAGGGGTCTCGATACTAGTCACGCAGCCTTCTCGGGGTCGCGCTGGGTTCGGGGGGCGGCGCAATGGCGGTTTGGTGATAGTCATTGTCAGGGGATTTAGGATGTGCGGATGATGCTGCCGTTACTGGTTGGTTTTGGCGGGGGATTCGGTCCTTGGCTCGGTGTGGTGTTGGATGCCCGGCCCTGTCTTGGTTGTTGATGTGCTAGGAGGCCGTGGTTGGCAGTTGTCGACTTGCTGTCGTGGAGCGTCAATGACTGGAGTTCTTTGTCTCCTTGCCGATGACCAATTTCTCGTTTTCTCTTCCACTTTCTCTCACCTTGTTCAAGAGCATAACATGTAATATAATTCTTCAAACTTCGTCCCTATATATGCCTACTTCTAAACCAGTAGATCGGGCACATTTAAAAGTCACTAACTAACTGCATCTTGAAGCTAAGCTCTGACCGCAACTCTACCAAGCAAAGCTAGACGCTTGGCAATAGTGTAAGCATCGTAGGAAGACACGCACAGGTTGGGAATATAGGACACTGTTTAGTGTTGGTGGATGATTACTGAGGTGACTAGTTAGCCTCCTTCATGGTGGGCGTCTTGTTGAGGATAGCTTCCCTAGACGCACGTTCGCTCATAGTTGCCGCTGCTGATCTCTGCGGTTAATGTAGGGCGATTGATGAATTATATTATCTAGTAAAGGGACAGTTCTTCCGTCATTAACTCCTATTCCTTCCTATTGATATATTCCTTATTTGCTAGCCATCTCGATAACTCCGGTGATTAAAAAACGCGTATGGGGGGTAACCGGGGGGTGTAGGTGGGCTTAAGCTATGTGTTTGAGACTGCCATGACTGGTTTGCAAGTTATCAGCATGTTGCTTTCCGTTATTGAGGGCTGGAGGTAAACGGGGATGTCGCCAGTTCTCCAGAACGACTCACCAATCGCCCCTGCGTTCCCCTGATCTAAATCGTCAAGCCTCTCCATGTCCACCTTCTCAATCTTAAACCCATAAACGTCCGTATTCTTAGCGATCCTCGCTGGATTATCGCTTTTTGGCAATGGAACCCAGTCTTTTTGGAGACAGTAGCGGATTAGGATTTGTGCCGTAGTCTTGCTGTATTTATCTGCTAGGCTGAGGAGCGTAGGGTCTTTGGCTTTGAGGTTACGGACGAGAGGGCAGTAGGCCTGGACGGCGATATTGTGGGTGCGACAGTAATTGACTATTTCGCGTTGTTGGCACCAGGGATGAAGCTACGTTTCGCCTCTATTAGCTAGAGTCTTAAAAGGGATGGGAACGGAGAAGGCTCGGCAGTGCTACCTCGATCTGGTTGACGTGAGGAGGGAAAATCGTCGCGTAGTCCTTCATTTCTTCAATATGCTTGATCCCAAAATTGCTCACACCAATGCTCCTCACTTTCCCCTCCATTAGCAGCCTCTCTAATGCCTGCCACGTAGCCTCCCTCGCCCGTGCCCCGCGGCCGGGAGAGTGTATCAGAAATAAATCCACATAATCTAGCCCAATTACGTTAACCGATTCCAGCGCTCGCTGGTACGCCAGGTCGGGGGATTCGGAGGTTCGAAGAATCTTGGTAGTCACGAAGATTTCCTCGCGCGCGATTCCGGAGCTCCGGACGGCTTCACCGACTTCGCGCTCGTTGGAGTAGTATTGTGCAGTGTCGATATGGCGGTAGCCAGTTTTGAGGGCGGTGGAGACGGATTGTGTGCATATTGAAGAGGGTGATTGGTACACGCCGAATCCGAGGCGGGGCATTTTGACGAGGCTATTTGGGAGGGCCACAAGGTCGGTGATGGCGAGGGCGAATTTAGACATATTGGTCCCTTGTCTTATTGTCGGGGCGGTCGATTCTGCTTTCGATGTGATATGTGGACTTGTCGGCAAAACTGGATTGTCTGGGGAGGCGGTTGGTTAGTGGTGCTGACTAATTCGCCCTCTAATAGATTTCTGTGGGAAGGACGTCACTCTTACTAGGTGGCTAATGCTAATGACTTTCTTAGACAATGTCGACTATTCCCTACTCAACCCTGCAAAATTTCCGCGGCGGTTCTAACCTCGTAGTCCTGCCACAGCTATCGCAGGAGAATGAGGGCTAAACCAACGAGGGCTTACTAGATCGGGGGAAAAGAGTCTCTTGAGGGCACATGGCTCCACGTGAGTGTGGCTGGGGAGAACGCATGTCATTGATACAAGTGGGTTGTTCTCGTTCCTGGTCCCGCATGCACTATTGCTGCAATCTGGGTGGAACGGACCTTGATGCTAACGGGGCACGCTAAACTAGCGGTGCACATATCAGTATCTGGTCACTCGAAGCTATTCCAGACGTGACAATAACCCTCTAATGCTAGTTATGCTAATGGGCGAAAGCGCTTTTATTCTATGCAGCTTGCGCGTTATCTACTTGTTAGCTTCCAGCTGGTTATGGAATGGATAGCCTTTTTGGATGTCGAATATCCCTACCTAGTAGCGGGGTCATAATCTCCAGGTACTCGCGGGGCCGCTGGTTTGCTTTGGAGTTGCGTTTTGATGTCCCTTATCTGCGCGTGGCCCGCGGTATCCCGATTCCTGGGGGTTATCTAGGAGTTCATAGCACAAATTCAACTGTGAGTTCTCTGGGTTCTGCTCATTAACTAGGTGGTGGACCTTGCCGGCTAAAAGATTTGATATCTGAGTTGTGCGCTGGTGTGGAATAGTTGACCACACAGATCTTTGGGTTAGCTATGTTATTGAGACTTTGGCGTTTCAATACGGAGGGTTTCCCCCTAGTACCTACTGCTTTTGAACGAATCAAGGCAATTATTCGCCAGCCCATAGGACCTCGTCCTAAAGAAACGGGGGAAATTCTATATGGCGGCACATGTTTGAATTTTGAGGATAGTCTATATGGACGGGAGAGATTTTGGAGAGGAGCAGGTGGGTGCATTATTCGTTGTCCCGAGACATACACCATCTACCGAGTAGAAACTTGGATAGCGAGGTTCGAACCTCTGTACCTAATATATGTACCTGTGACCGGTCTTCACCCCCGTTTTGCCTGCATAGATCTGTCCCCTACACGAAAGCCGAATTCAAGATTCTCTTAATCGTCCATTAGCAATCTTTAAAGCCAGTACTGCAAACACTATATTTGAGCTCTACAGCTTCTGGGGGGTCTTGAAGTGCCCGTAGAAACTGAAACTGGGTTGGAGCGGGGAGGAGGGACCTGTAGGCTTTAGAGGTGAGGGAAGGGGGGTTGGGTTATTTTCGTTGACGTCTGTAGCTATTAGTATCCCTTCTGTAGTGGTTCTCTAAAGCGGGTGCGTTTACCAGGCTCTCTCTTGAGCGGCCCCTGGACCACTTTGGCGGCTTCATTAAGTCTGTTGCTTATCGCTCCAATAGCTCCCCCTTGTTCCCAGGTCTTCTCTATCACTCCGGTGGCGCTGCGCGTTGCTTCGGTAGGTGTCTCACTTTCCCTTCGTGCACTACGCTCTCCCAGGCTAGCCTCAGTCCAAGCTGCGATGGATCTTGCCACACGGGCACTGACCGTGCACTCCCTGAAAAGCTTGAACTGAGTATCTAGTAGTCTCTCAATCTCTTCAGTAGATGAGAGAGGGATCAAAAGATGAAGGTGCGCTACGATATCCTCCAACCGTTGGCTAGTTTCGACTTGCTGGTTATATGGTAGCTGTGCAGGTGCGCACCCTGCGGGCGGCGCGGTTTCCCCATCCCAGTTATCTTCCATCCAAGCGGCCGTCCAAGGTGCCCACGTTCTCGATCCAGTGGTAAGGTCCTCAATAAAGGCGATCCCTTTCAGCCTTCTGCCCTCATTACCGATGAATGTTTCTAGCTTTAAGATGCAGAGATTACGGAATTTCTCCATGTATTTGGGATCCAAGAATCCGAGGTTGTTGCAAAGCTCCTCGAAGTCACCTGCCAAGGGTCTCTTGCCTCTGCTCACGATATCCTTGGTGCGCATCCATCGATGGACGGCTTTTTTCACATCGGACGGGAGCTTGTATCTCCCCGCCCGCAAAAGATCTTCGTAACGAATCTTCCCTATAGAAAAAGCTTAGGGTTGCAATGACGGGTACGGGTGGGGCGCACCGTACCTATCTGAAGTTCACCCATGTAAACACTCCCTCGAACGCTCCAATCTCGCGGCCGTCTCGCCACCTGCTTGGTCTGTGAGCGCCGTTAGTAGTGATGACTTGATGCTTCCTGCTTGGCTAGAGACCTACTCTTGCCATTCCAAATGCACTAGTTTTCGTGCAAGAGACGCGTTGACGGTGGAGAAGCGATAGCTTGAAAATCGAGAGGCGCGAGGTGGGGCGAGTGGCCAAGACTTGGAGATCCGCCGAAAGGAGATAATTAGGCTTCTGGATTGGAGTGTATCGCGAAAGGAGTAAAGAAAGGTAGTTATCGTGGCATCGTGAGGTGCGGTTATGGCCCACCCTGTTTCGGGGACATGTCACGAGACATAGGCTTTTGGGCGATATGTATAGAAAGGAAGAAAAAGTGGCCAGAAAGCGGAAAGTAGAGCAAATCAGGTAACTGTAACGTAAATACTTAAATCGGCACGAATGGATCCCGGCACGAAGCTTGCTCGCCCCGACTTGGCTTCATAGGGGAGATTGGCCCGTAGCATAAACACGTCCAAGCTCTTAAGTTCGGTGTTGGACATTCCTGGGTATTTGTGAAGATCCGGCTTGCGAGCGTACCGGTTCTTTTCATTGACTACCACCATCTTAAGTACGACTAAGTGATGCCATATCAGTTACGAAGTCGAAACGAACTCTAATTCTTGCCTTCGTTCTATGCAATTGCTTCTTGCATTTCAACTGGGTGACTCTTTGTAGCCACTTCACGCGTGGTGCCCAGGAGGCAGACGTCTCGTCCATGCTTGGAATGGTGAGGAGGGGTCAGTACGTTTCCGCGTTGCACCCGGAACCTAAGATTGCGGGAGACGGGAACGTCGAAGGGTCTCAGCTACTTACGCTCTGAGTGGCCTACTGAGTGTAATTGGTATTTGCATATTTTTCGGGTTTCACATCCACTGCCTAATAGCTCCTATTCTGTAGATAAGGCTCCGGGTAATACGTTGGGTAACTGGCTTGGGTTATTATATTGGTGCGGGGTGCTTTGCTGGCTGTGATGCGACTGTAGTCTAGACCTTTGGTGTTTGATCTGTAAGCTATACTGTGATGTTGTTGACTGGTTGACTGGACCTCTGAGAATCTCCCTTTGGGCCATGACAGAGCGGGGTGGTGGCTCTAGAACTTCGGTCTAAAGCTAATGGTACACGCGAGTTTCGGGTGCCTTTGGACCTCCTGCCCGCGTTAGCTGGCAGGTTGGTCCCTCTCTATCCGTCGGTATCCTCTGTGGTGCGAGGAGGTAACTATTTTCATCCGCTCTCTCCTCGCCCCGGTTTGGCAGCTCGGCTCTTTGCGTTCCCTCCCTCCCTTATTATTTATTCCGGAAACATGTTTTTATTTATCTTCTAGCTTTATTCTCACCTCTGCACCTGTGTCGCTGTGCCTTTCGGAGTTGGACGTTGCAAGACATGTGCCATAAGACTGGTGCTGGCGCTGTCGCGGCGGAATAAAGCAAGCTTCTTCCCGAGCTCCTCTTTTTTTTGCTGTTCTCAATGAGTGTCACTGCGGATCTGACCCCTCATATGTATTCAGCCTATCGCAAGGCCCATAAAAAGCGTATGTCTAGCCAAGCAATTGTGTGCGGCGTCCCGAAGACGGTCACACCACCGTTCAACGGACATCCTCGCGCTGGCCTGGAGTAATCGTATCAGCAATGGGCCACCTGGATTCTCTTCCGTGGACGCTGGGCAGCTTCTTGATACGAGGACTGGTGACGCAGGCTCAGGGCTGCCGTGCGCGGGATGGGATGTGCTCTGATCGATTGTGCTGCGAGTCGAGGGCTTTCTTTTTCCGCCCGGATGGGGCAAAGAGCGTCCCCAGATAGCAGCTCCAGCCAGGTTCCGGCCGAAAACGTGGTTGCTGGCTCTCGTACGGGTGCGGTCGCCAGACGCTGTCGCTTTGTCTCCAGGTCCCGACCACGCCGTTAGCGGCCGTGTCCTCAAGAGGGCCGCTTGCTCACGCGCACAGTTTACCTGGGTACAGAGTGTAGCCGTGGTTCTTTGATCTTGTCCCTCATCCCACAATGTGCAAGGGCTAACCTGCTCGCTCCGCACACAGACACGTGTGAGTCGGCCACGGCCCTGCGCTGCCATCCCGCTGAAACCAACGGCCTTCGGGCCCGCACCCACCGCCCCGTTCGTTCCCATTGCATCGACTCGACCGCAGTCTAGACCCTCGACTATTCTCTTGTTCTGTGCATCGGTCTTCTGCACCGTGTTGGCGCCGCTGAACACTTGCGCCGAACTGCCGGCGATGATTCCTGTGATGGTGCTTGCGACTGGTGTGGGTGGCACTAGACATGGGGTCATGGCGGGCCCTTACTGGCCCCACCGCGCTGCACGGGGACGCTTTAAAGCGTATTCCCGTTCTTCTCGACTGTATAACCTCCGATCACGATTTGATGCATTTGCCTTGTGTCTTGCGTGTTCCCGTCCGCGTTGGGGGCCACTATCCCCGGAAAAAAACTTGAGTGGCTACCGTCTCTGCACCCTTCTCTCAGCGGAGGCATAGATTGCCCCCTGTGGAGAATTGAAACTCCGGATGGACTGGCTTGGGCCTAGAACATCCCATTCGAGGCGGTGTATGATTCTGCTGCATGTGCAACTCTATATATTTCTTGCCCGACTGCCCTCTATTCGACTCTGCCACGTACTCCGTACATTCTGGATAGCTATCTACTCAACGCTCTGCGGTCCAGCAGACAGCATCGGCCCTCCGAACCTTCCCCACTCGCTGCTCCGTTCCCTGCAACCTGCCCCACCAGCGAATAGGCTCTCTGTGCATATAGCCACCGGCCTCGCAAGGGACATCCACAGCTGGGTTTTTTTCTGGGGGATTGAATTTCCTGGAGTCGGCCCTGCCGTGATTTCATAGGCTCCTTTTTGCACTGTTTTAAACACTCTCTGCTGCCACAGGGGCAGTTTGTACGGCGCCGAGATCAGCTCCCATTTCCGGTGCTAGGGGCAGGCTAGTGCTTTCTAGGTCACGGGTAGGCTACCCTCTGCCAGCCACAATTGGGATATCAATCGCTCGGTGGGGCCGGGTGCGAACAAGCCTATTGCTGGGCTAGCTCCGACATAGTTCGTACGGCATGAGCTCGAATACGCCACCCCGACGGACGGCCGACCTAAGCGGGGCCTTGCGACAACAGGATTCTTCTCCAGATCGTCGCTTACCCGATCCAACGCCGGGTCATTCCATAGTTCAACAACAGCAGGTCTCGCCCAGCCCTCCGCCCCGCCCTAATCCTCGGAGGATGTCCGTACCTGAGTTCGACCTGAGCATCTCAGATGGCGACACGGAGGAGAAAGTATATCCAATCCGTTCGACTGTGGCCTTCAGTCCTCTGACTCGGAGTTATTCGGCCTCGTCTATCGCCCCCCATAGAGGGACCAGCCTCCCCTCGCCCGATGCCGCGGTGGGTTCCGTATCGGGCTGGCAAAGCCACCGCCGCTCTTCGGTGGGAGGGTTGTTCGGCAGTGGCCCCTTGAGCGGACAGGGAGCTGAGGTGCAGTCGGTGCGGGGACGGCGGCCGAGCTCACCGAGCTCACCGGGCCCATCATCGAGCCCTGTCAAGAGAAAGTGGGATATATATAGTGAACCTGAAGTGCAGGAGAGTCTGGCGGGGCGGCGCGATTTTAGAGGGGTTACAAGGGGATCGGGGACATCAGCTTCTGGCAGTGCTAGTGGTGGTGGTAGTAGTGGCGGTGGTGTTCGGGGGCGGGGCAGTAGGCGTGGGTCTCGCGATGTTGGTGTTGTTGAAGGGTTCATTACTGCAAGGTTCACTCACGTCGCCACTGAGGACGGTCATGCCATCGTCACAGGTCGGGGGGGTGCCACCCTTACGCATTGTGAGGACGAGCCCATCCGCATTCCAGGTGCAATTCAAGGATTCGGCTTTTTAGTTGCCCTCCGCGCAGACGAAAACGACAGGCTGGCAGTCCGGATCGTCAGCGAGAACTCGGAAACCCTGACTGGGCATAAGCCAAGTGACCTTTTTGCTCTCCCAAGCTTCTGCGATATTATGTACACACAGCAGGCGGGGATCTTCCTCACTCACGTCGACTTTGTACGACACAACGACTATAATCCTGGCGCGAGCGGGCCGCACGTCTTCCCGGTATCTTTATTGCCACCTAGGGGGGAGGCGATCAAGATGTGGTGTGCGATTCACACCTCCGAAGAGAATGGCGATCTGATAATCTGCGAGTTTGAACGGCAAAATGACCATTTGTTCCCCACCAGAGCAGACGAGGAGCTGCCGGAGGTTGTCGATACCCTTAGGAGCAAACCTACGCAGGAGGACATTGACGAAAGTACAATCGATACCAACAGGCCGTTTAGAGCCCCGCCGCGAGAGAGAGTTGGTCCTTTAGGCGGAGCGACCGCCATGGAGGCTTATGATGTCATGGATCAAGTCCAGGAGACGCTGTCGACTGCTCCTAACCTGGATGTATTCGTCAAGACCTTGACCGGCTTGGCAAAACAACTGACTGGGTTTCATCGCGTGATGATATATCGGTTCGACGAATCGTACAACGGGAACGTCGTGGCGGAGCTAGTGGATCCACGGTTCTCAAGGGACTTATATAAAGGCCTGCGCTTCCCGGCTTCTGACATTCCGAAGCAAGCGCGAGAACTTTATCGGGTTAATAAGGTGCGGATTCTATACGACACGGACATGGAAACAGCTCGATTGGTCTGTCGAACATTAGAAGATCTGGGGAAGCCGCTTGACCTAACCCATTCTTACCTCCGGGCTATGTCGCCAATCCATATCCAATACCTTAGGAACATGGGAGCCCGAGCTTCCATGTCCATCACTGTCACCGCGTTTGGCGATATATGGGGTCTGATCGCATGTCACGCCCATGGCTCAAGGGGTATGCGTGTCGATTTCCCGACACGAAGGCTTTGCCGCGTCTTGGGTGATACAGTGTCGAGAAATGTCGAGCGCCTGTTGCACTTGTCCCGGGTTGACGTGAGGCAACTTATTAAGGTGTCATCGGCGAACACCCCTTCTGGGTGTATTGTCGCAACGTCGGAGGACTTGATGAAGCTGTTTGATGCTGACTTCGGCCTTCTGTCAATTAGAGATGCGACATCCGTGCTGGGAAAACTCGAGCAGTCGCAGGAGTCTCTGGCGATGCTGGAATACCTACGCCTACGAGGAACTTCCACGGTGTTTTCTACGGAGGATATCATGAAGGACTTTCCCGACTTGCACTACGCTCCCGGGTTCTCTATCATCGCCGGGCTACTCCTCGTCCCTCTGTCTATCACTGGGCAAGACTTTCTAGTGTTCTTTCGCAAGGCTGAGTTACAGACGGTAAAATGGGGGGGCAACCCATATGAAAGCCGTGATAACGAGAAGGCCAGCCTGGAGCCAAGAAAAAGTTTTAAGCTCTGGACAGAGACAATCTCAAATAGGAGTCGAAGTTGGACTTATGAGCAACTTGAGTACGCTGCGATGCTTTCTTTGGTCTATGGGAGGTTTATCGATGTTTGGAAGGCGAAAGAGGCTCCAGCTCAGCGCAGAAAGTTCAAGCGGCTTTTGCTTGCCAATGCCTCCCACCAGCTACGGACACCCCTTAATGCAATCATCAACTATCTTGAAATTGCTATGGAGGGAGCGCTCGATAATAGGATACGAGAAGATCTCTCTAGGTCGTATACGGCGTCTAAGTTTATGATCTGCGTCATAAACGATCTGCTAGATCTCACTGCAACAGAGGGTGGGCAAGACCTCACCACGAAAGAGGTTTTCGATCTACCGGCGACTATCAAAAATATCGTGAATGAATTCCAGGACGATATTGCAAGGAAGAACCTCGAATACGAGACTATCGAGCACGAAGGTTTCCCGCGCTTCGTCAAAGGGGCTAGATCATGTGTCCGGCAAATTGTGTCGAACCTCGTTGCCAACGCAGTCCAACATACCACAACTGGCAGTGTCGTAGTTGAGCTCCGGCCCGTTTCCCCGGGTGACGGCGATGACAATGACGAAGGTGGTGCTAGCGGCGATGATGTGAGTGATGGAGGTGGGCTATGCGTGGTCGAAATCATGGTCCAAGATACTGGTAAGGGAATGTCTCCGGAAAAGGCCGATGCCCTCTTCCGTGACCTCGAGCAGGTGGAGAACGAAGAAGGAATGACGAGTGTTTTCTCCCGTGGCGACGATGACAGTGCCAGGATAGGTACACTCGGGCTTGACCTCGCGGTTGTTGCGAGGCTTGTCTCAATTATGCAGGGCCAGTTGAGGCTGAAGTCGGAGTTGGGGAGGGGGTCGAGGTTTGTAGTGAGGCTTCCGTTTTCGCTACCGAGGGTAGGGGAGGATACGCCCGCAAGCAGTGGGGTGGAAACTTTGTCTCCCGTGGGAGACCTGTCGTCTCCGTTTTCACGGCTTGGCGACACAGGCTCTATTAGCCCGCCCCGTGTCTCATTGCCACCACAGCCCAGAGATGAAGGGGAAAAGACTCAGTCAGCGACGATTCCCTCTGCCCCTCTGACTGTAGCGAGCCTTTCAGTCCTTGTGGCAGAGGATGACCCGATCAATGTCAAGGTGATAACGAGGAGACTAGAGATGATGGGACACAAGGTACATGTGGCATCGAATGGGGAGAAATGCGCGGAAATGTATATCGAGGATATGGGGAAGTGGGACATCGTGTTGATGGATCTACAGGTGCGCTTGAAAGCCGATTTCTCTTTTAACCTTCCTTAATATTCCCGCAGATGCCCATTCTTGACGGCATCGCTGCTACAAAACTTATCCGAGCCCATGAACACCATCTCTCCCAACTTCACCCCTCTCTCCATCTCGTTCGGGTGCCTGTTATCGCCGTCTCAGCCTCCGCTGAGGAATCTAAGCGTGAAGAGTACGTTGCACAGGGGTTTGATGGGTGGATTTTGAAGCCAGTGAATTTTCGGAGGTTGGAGGTACTTATTAAGGGGGTTAAGGAGAAGGAATACAGGGAGAAGGAGGGCTATCGTGAGGGGGAATGGGATAAAGGGGGTTGGTTGGTTGGGGGGAGGGACGGGGACGAGGGAGGGTTGGAGATGGAGTGAGGAGGAAAAGACACGAGAGGTGAAGGTGGGGATTGGCCCTTTTAGAGTGGGTGCTGTGACTGCTAGGATATATCCGTTGACCGTAAAGCGGCTCAATCTATGGCTATTATTTACTGTTTTTATTTCCATTTTTCGCGGGACCCTTGGTATAAGAAGGGAAGAGATTTCGGACTGGAGACCGGGAAGGACGCCTGGGGGTGAGAGCCGCAGTTGGGGGGTAATGGCGCTGTGGGGTTGGATGTTTAGTAGCCTGAAATAGCTTATGGCCCCTGGGCTCGACCGGTTAGTAGGACTTTAGTTACCCCATATGGACCACCTTATCATGTCTAATCTCGCGCCAAGACCGCGGAATCGGGAGGTTGTGTTTTCGGATTGGCAGTGATTGGTAGTGATGTCGGAGGCGTTCTGTCCAAGCACAGTGCAGACTTGGCGCGATCCTTGGAACGCCTGCTCTCTATCGTAGAATGGCCTAATCTTCCACACCCGCACTCAGTGAGGACACGCCGGCCTAAAAGGTTCCACAGGAGACCCTGGTAGGAATCGTCCCCACTACCAAGAACTCCAAGTAACTGCGCTAGGTCGATAAACACACCCTTCAGCCGGTTGTCTAGGAAGAGCAAGGCTTCCCCCCATTCGAATTTATGGCCATAGCCCACGTCGCCATGGGAAATTATAGGTCGCAGCCCTAGTGGTTCAAGTCCGCCCATTAAGAGAGACCTTGCGATGTCGACCTGACCGGAGCCAGTTACGCCGAAGGAGTCGATACGCTCCTAGATGACCGCGCCACTCATTTGTTTATATCTATTTTGCCCCAGCCCCCGAGGCTAAATGGGGGCCATGTGTGTGCGATACTCCATGACTCGAGCATGTCGCCCAGTGAATACCTATTCTACTCGGTGGGGCGAACGAATTTTGGATGGTTCCAACGCGACCAGCCAGGTTATTTGTAATTAAATTCACAGAAATCTCACGATACCTTAGCCATCTAGAGGGAAGCGGATGCCAAGGCAAGTAGTAGACTCATCGCCTCTCAGGAGCGACGCTAGGCTCGCGATTGGGGGCGGCGAACCGGACATTGTACCACTTCACCTACGAAGGCAACGGCAATACCGTGCTTGGCAATGGTTATGGAAGAGCTCTACTAGGGGGCACGGGAAAGCTTCGTTGTCGCCTAGCAATCGTGATATTGTCTAGACTAGCATGATCGCAGAACAGGTGAACTACTACTAATTTTCTAGGCAGTCGCCCAGTGTTTGGTTTCGCGCCAGCCAGGCCACCCAACGACGACATTTACCCAATGCCCCATCGGGATAGACTACTTGACCTAGACGCCTGCCGCTGCTTAATCTCACCTGGCGGTTTTCCCGATCCCATACTCGTTCTGTCGCCTGGAACCTCACGCGGTCGTCTCTGCTTTGTATAGGATATTGCCTTATACTTTACTGATCACCATTAGCGCTCTAACCAGAATAGGTAATCAATCCATCAAGGCTTGTTTGCTACCCTGACCCGTAGCATGACTAACTAGCAACAAGGCTGCCATCGTATCTCGGTTTACCCTTCCTCTTTTCTCCTTACACCGCCCCAATGGCAGTCAGAGCTAGTAGGAGAGGTCTTGCGGGCTAATCTACGTGTTCGACGGGGTGGTTCCGGGGTCGATGAGCGCAACAGCCACCAAGCTTGGCCAAGAATTCAACCCAAACCTAACATACATACCATAGGCAAGACAGTAGTAGGCCATGTATCTACATTAGGGATGGTATGCTCTGAGGGTAAAGATCGAGAGGACTAAACGTGTCGCTGGGGGTTAAGCGCCCTGCCAAGAGCCAAGGCTGGTTGGTTGGTTTGCGGCAACAGCCCCAGCTAAGGTGCAACTAGATAACTAGATAACTAACCTATGCGATGGCACGAACGGGGGCCATGGACAGCGGGTGAAAGGCGATGTTGGTCAGGGCTCAGCCCTGCTAAGTTGGCGCTTGGACTAATTTTAAGGTTAGGCGATCATTGGGCAAACTAGTGGAAGGATAGACTAGCAGTGTGAATTTCAAGTTTGGATGCGGCGCAAGAGGTATTCTAGCCTAGAATAACTGTCTAATTGCCTTGGTTGCCTTGGTCTAGATGATTTAACCGTAGCGAGCCCAGTGTGGTAGTCTAACTTGGATAGCTGGGGGCGGGTTAGAATATCTAACTGGTTTAAACTTGCCTAGTTGGACGAACTAAAGGATGTCAAGATGCCACGCCGGTAGACCATGCGCAATATCGTCCACTATCTCATTATCTGTCTCTGGTAGTTGCCTGTAGTTTGTATATGCGTCTGCTGCTGCGTCTGATGACTCTCCAGGGCATGTCGGCTTGGCTTGGGGCTTGGCGCTCACGTGGCGCTTGAGCAGAGAGAGCGCGAGCAGAGCGATGCCGATGGTACGTACGATATGGTACGGGACAGGATCCTGTACTTGGGCAGAGTATACGAGTATACCTCGCACTCTGCACTCCGCGCCGCTCTGCACTCTGCGATTCGGTGCTCCCCCTTACAGCCACCCGGCCCAGCCAGAAACAACAGGAGCAGCAGCAGCTACAGCCCAGAACCGATATTTGGACGGAAAGGGTTTTCGTGACTCTGTTCCGGGCCTGACGCAACGGCGCGTGACCTAGTGGGTGGCAATCTGCCACGGGATGAGTCGGGGCGGATGCGATTGGCTGCACCCGCGAGGGAGCAGGAGCGGGAGCAGGAGCGGGAGCAGAAACAGAGCAGAAGCAGAAGTTGCGGGGCGACTTGCGGCCAATGGTGACCAGCAGCGGTCGCAGGGCGTCAGTCGGAGCGAGACAGAGCCTGCGAGGGGGTTGGTGTCGGCGTTGGCGTGTGTGGTGCGTGGTACAAGGGAGGGGAGCAGGTCGGTCTCCTTGCTGCACCGACCTGCGACTGTCCACCACCACATCACGGCTACGATCATGTAGGGGGCGGCGTGGGGACTCACACTATTCCACCCCAGCACCGCTCCGTGCCATGGGTAGACAGCGATGGGATCGGCTTGGTTTGCAGCACGCGGCCCTAGCGGGCCAGCCGCCAGACGGGTGTAGGGCAAGGACGGACGGGGGGTGCTGTTGGGGGGAAGGCCGTGGAAGCTGGTGGACGGGTTGCGGCTGGTGGTTGGTGGATGGGTGGATGCTCCGTAAGCTGGGGGACTGAATGGCTGGCTAGCTAGCTAGGCTGCCCCACTACTACTACTGAAGCCGCCGAAGCGCTGCAAGTGATAAGCAATAAGCCACTAAGCAACTAAGCAACTAGGCAACGGAGAGCAACGAGCCCAGTGGCGGCAGACCGGGTAACGGCGAGTGAACGGCCTTAGGAGTGTGCTCGGATGGCAAACACGCAAACACAAACATCGTCATTTCTTGCCCTGCCAGCTCGCCGTTGCTCTAGGCTCTTCTGGAACTGCGCCTGGGTCCCTGGATTCCCTTTTTTTGCTCGTAGCCACTACTGGTAGTCCCTGTGGAGCGCAGGGTCGAGCCTCAATCTGCTCGTCCATCCCCCCACCATTCTGCTCAAACGTCAATCGCGGGCTAGCTGGCTAACCAAACCGTCACATCTATCACCTTCTGCGCTCGCTCAGACAACTGAGCAGCCTGCGCCCAGTCTCAGTTCAGGCTAGCATTAGCTGCGACAGCACTGCTGTCCCCGCTACCTTGGTTTGGTCATCCTCTTCGGTAACCATCTATTTCTAAATAACAATGGGTTCCACGAAGCGCCGATCGTTTGACGGCCGTGGCGGCTCAGCGTCTCACAAAGGCATCAACCTAGATCTGGCAGTCGTCCCCTTTACTATTGTATATAAGGGAAATCTACAGAAGGCTAGGAGACGGAGATCGACTACGAAACATACCCCACGAAGGGCCAGTCGTGTCGCATCCCAGCCTGCCGATCCGCCGTCGGCTCCAGTGGTCGAACCACATGAGGAGTGGGAGGCGCTGAAGCAGCGCAGTTCTTTCATGAGTAAGTTTGCTCGCTACCCGCCGCGAAGAGCTTACCCAATCCTCAAGAGATCCTCAGTTCGGTGGGGATTCTGAACATGTAATCCGTCGGGTAAATGGTCCTAGTTCCTAGTCTACTGTACTAACCAACATATCCACAGTCAATCAAGAGCGCTTTCGCGTTGGGCACAACGTTTTTGTTAATCACTCTAATGTTGCCCAAGGCACTGAGCTCTATGATGCAGACCTCCATGACTTTTGGGCCGCTGAGGTACTGGAGATACGCGCTAACGATGCCGAACACGTTTACCTCCGCGTGGTATGGTACTATTGGCCGGATGAATTGCCAGGTGGTAGGCGATACTACCATGGGAGGAATGAACTTGTAGCGAGCAACCATATGGAAATAATTCACGCTACCACGGTGGCTGGCCGCGCGGCGATCTACCATTGGGAGGAAAACGATGGGTCAGAGGAACTGGAAGGATTCTTTTGGAGACAGAGATTTGACGCTACTACGCGAAAGCTTACGGTTGGTCTACTCAAATCTCCGCCCCAACCAACCCCCCGCAACTCCCTCTCGGAATAGGTCGCGTGAGGTATAATTTCGGGATTGCTAACAGAGAACCCGCTGCTGGAAACCAGCCCGTCCAGGTGTACTGTGTCTGTGGCCGTGCGCACAACCCAGACAAGGTGATGGTTGGCTGTGCAAACCCAGGTTGTCTCAAGTGGCTTCATAGCGAATGCGTCATCAAGGATGTCCTTCGCGCCACAGGCAACCAGTACCAACCTACGCCAGTCACTGCACACACATCCACTGCATCTCCCACAATAATGACCGTCTACGGTGAAGTAATGACACCATCCCCTTCACCCACAAAGTCAGATGCCGAAGCTGTCAGATCATTCACTCTCCCACCTCGTGCTGTCACCACCGAAAAGCTCACAACAAAGCCACAAAAGCTTACCATCGACACATCTACAGTGCTAAAACCCACAACGCCTATAGTAAGTCCCTACATTGAAGGCCACATTGAAGTTGGCGCACATGGCCTCTGTGTCGTCATAACAGACCCTCCGAAAAAGAAAGCCAATGAGAGTAGCGATGTCATGATGGGTGGCACTGATGGTAAAGAAGACGGTGTCCAAAGGGAGGGTCTATCATGGGAGGAGAAGGTCCATTGTCTGTCCTGCGGGACGATTATCCAGTGATGGACGCGGAATGACTAGTCAAGGAGAACTGGGAGAGGAGAAACCACATACCTTTTCCCCCCTTCCTAATTTTTGCTCGGCCGCCCCAAAGGCAGAAAATGCCTACAGGGCCCTCCTACAACTAGCCCCCGCGCCGCCTAGCAGCACCTATTTTTTTTTTTTTTTTTTTGGGCAGCATCATAAGGCGAACGGGAGAGTAACCAGCCCCTCACCTCGTAGCCCACACAAGTCGCATACTGGATGGACTTGTTCCCACGGCTAAGGTACTATGAACATTCTCTGTAATCCCCCAATTTTTACCCGCAGCTTTTTATTTTTATTTTTGTGAATATTACAGTCATTTGCATAGGGGCAGGTTAGAGCGAGGGGTTTTATCTTTCATTTTCAACCACCGCCACCACGACTACTACCACTACTACCACTTTTGGTATATCTATATACTTATCTAGGAGTTTTTATTTTTATTTTTCCTCTTGTTTTCTGGGAGCGGTTGCTGGTTGCGGGCTGGGCGCGTATCATGGAAAAAAAAGGGGGGGGAAAGGTGCAGACAATAGAATTATTTCCGTTTTATCTACCCACCGAGACACTCATCCCCTTTCCCTGCCCGTCCGCTAGCTAGCTAGCCACTTACTCCCTAGGTTCCAGGTAGCCCCGTGTCACTAATCACCCAGCCAGTTGGCTGGGTCAGACAACAATACCCCACGACTTGGTTTCCCCCAGCTAAGTTTACCCCCCCCCCCCCCCATCCAAGCCCAACTCTAAATCTATCGTATTGCTGTTACTATCTCAGCTTTCTGTGAATATGTGAGTAAAATAAACAAATAAATAGACGAATTGCCTGGTGGGATATTCTGGATGTACAGCCAATCCCCTCCCCCGCTTCTATAGAGACGGGAGGTTGCCGCGAACGGCTTATCGAGGAACCCACTTCTCGCCTCTCGCTGAGCACTACACGAAGTAGGTTCCTCGATGATGAGCGGCGTGCAACATCTACAATTGATCCATCTATTTGTGAGAACATATGACATATGCGATGGTGCAATGACCCGTGACCTTGCTGCTCGAGTGAATAAGAGGCGCCTAAATTGTATAGCTCCCTATTCACCACGTAAGTCAGTAGCAGGGAATACTTTTTTTCTTAACACTAGAATTCTCGTTTTTCTTTGCCTAGAATGTTACATAGAACACTCTCTCTCAAGGTCTAGATACAATACAGACGCGTTACACAACACACATTTCCAACACTATCTATTCTACTCGGTATTGCAACGCTTTTCACCATCTCGGCGAGATGCCGTTTTATCTAACCTACGTCGGGTTGGGCGCTCTGTCTAAACGGGCACTATTCGGCTTAACTTCGTTTTCTGTCTGGTTTGGAAACTAACTGGCTGGCCCTTGAGGGCAGGTGCTGCTTGCTGTCTGCTTATCTGCTGCCACCGTTGCTTACTTGTCTGCCTGCCGTCGCTGCTGCTTGCTATCTACCCGCCGCCGGTATTGCTTGCTGTCTGCCTACCACCGCTGCTGCTTTCTGTCTGCCCGCTACCGCTACTGCTTGCCGCCTGTCTGCCGGCTAGAGGCTGGGAACGGGCGTAATGAGCTGTAGGTGGATCAGGCGTATCATGGCTTAGTCAGCATAAGACATCCCTCCTCGAGGTTCGGTCATCTCGTTGGTGTAGCCTTCTCTTGGTAACCCATCAAGAGGCTCCAACTGGTGCTTGGGTGCCTCGCTTTCAGCCTTGCCTTCTCCCCCCCACCATGGCATCCCCATCCCCGCACAAAATCCCGCTTCCTTCTTCAATACAGCTCAACACTATCACTCCTTCGCCATGTCTGGGCCTGTGGTACCCTTTGCTGAGCAGTCGAACTTTCCGCAGCAAGGTTCGTTGGACTGGGTTGCTCTGTCAAAGGCCTTGTTCACTTGCTCGGTGGATGTTATGTCGCGCATGTCCAAGGCTGGGGTGGAAATGATCACCATCGCCATGGGCAGATTCATTTGCTCAGGATTCATTCTCAAGGCCGATGCGCAAAAGAGGCTCTTCGACGCCTTGGCTAATCTCAAGTCTTTTGCCTCCTATGGGAAGGTCATCTGGTTCGGCTTTGGCGTGAAGCATGTGGTGAAAGACCTCTGTGAAACCGAGCAAGGTGCAGCTTGCGTTGCGCTCTGCGCGTGTCTGGCTATCTCGTACGATTCCTTTTTTGCTGCAGAAGTTTTGAAGGAGCTTTGTAAAGTCCGCGGAACACCCTCGGACCTGACTCCTTCCATTCACCAGTGGAATAGTCTCGTGAGCGTCTGTGCTGGTACCATATCCACTTCGCAATTTCCAATCCTTATCGAGGGCTTCGCACGCCTAACCTCCACCAATCTGGTACGACGCGAGCCAACCTCCCCAGAGGCCCTTGCAAAGGTTCTCGGTGCCTTGGCTGATGTTTCCAATGGGAAATTAACCAACATCACGATTACCGGGGGCCCCGACTGTTCGTGGTTGGCTGCCGTCTCGCAGTGGCTACTCTCCCTCCACATTGAAATTCACCTCCACTCAGGGGAGTGTATATATCAGTCACCGGGATCCCAGACTGGCTGCTTGCCCCAAGTCACGATCGTATTTGATTTGGATAGTCAGGTCAAGAGCCAACTGTCTTTAGCAAATAGGTTTTATGTAGTTCCGAGTGGACGAGAGCTTTGGAAAGTCGGGTTTCAGGAACAGTCCTTTGTCGCAGGGCGTTCAAACTGGACGACGATACTACGAGATTCATTCGGCTCCAGTATCGATACTCTTACCCGTGGAGCGACAGGCCAACACTTTGCAATGCTGCTTCTGTACGCCTCGAAGGAAGCCAATAGACAGTATCGCAACAAGTTTGTCCCAAACCTTATAGATCTATACTCCCTGCCGGAACCTTTCCATTTTGGCTACGAAGCTTGCAGGGGGCGGGCATTTCTGTCATTCGCAGCCAGGCGTTTGCCTGAGCTAAGCTCTCTGATAGAGGGGATCATAGACAAGGGTTGCGAGCCTTACACGACGTCGAATTGGATCGAGTGCAGCAATCGGATTGAATCAGCTTGCACATGTATAGGGAATTCTGGGCTAGGTTATGAAGACGACTATACCAAATTATGCCTCATAACTGTCGCAGAAACGATAGTCGCCTTCACCTGGATCCTTTCAGCGCTAAAAGTTGATGACTCGCTCTTACCATCCTCGAATAGCCTTTTGGATTTGTATTACCGCCAACACCAACACCACAGCAGCAAGGCCATCAAGGAGATTGCACCGCCATTGCCCATCTTGTCATTAGCCTTAAAAATATTTTCTACCTCTGGTCCGGACTGGCCATCAGGCGACCTTTTAGCTATCGCCAAGAACGGCGTTTGCGTTTACTTTCGGGCACTAGAGGACCTAGACTTGCCACCCTCCGAAGTATCCACCGTTCTCGTCGTTCCCGGATACATCGAGTGTGAGAGAGCCATATACAAGACCCTATATGACCTTGCTCCAGCGTACACAAGCAGGCAAACTCCCGGTCCCTTGGGGTTTGACCTATCGTGTGCACTCATCGCAAAGGAAACCCCAAGAGAAAACTCCCTCGCTGCTGCCTACAGAATGTCAAACAGTACAGGAGACCGCGAATGGTGGCTTGGGATCACAATGCTGCAGTCTTCAATTGCGAGATTAATCAGGGGGAGTAAAACCTGCCCAGGCCGGCTCTGCTACGAATGGAAACCCCAACAGTTGACTGAAGATTGCGAAACCGGAAAATACATCTTAGAAGTTTGTGGGCCAGGCGCTAAGCCAGCCTCGGTTAGGGCGGGCAAACGGTGGACACTTGGTAGTCGGAGCCTGTTTAGTAACAGCCTGATAGCTCTGAAACGGGAATATCATGGTTTATACGCCCAACTTACGATTGGGGTAGGAAGCCAATGCCTTATAGAGCTAGGCGACTGCCCTGGCTGTGCCATTAGATCGATATGCCGGCCGGAGTCTAGGCCTCACGGAAACATACGGGCTAGCGCCAGGGCTTTCACTGTCAGCATTAGCGGAACCATGGAATTTGTTACTCTAGAAGGGGGGCCACCTTCGACAGAGACTCTCACTTATTCCCTGCGGACGAGCAGCGAGCCCGCGCTCTACGAAGCCTCGAGAGAAGGCGACTTAGGCCAGGTTCGGTTGTTACTCCAGGAGGGCGTGGACGTTAATCCACGCACAGCTGGAGGCACCGCACTGCAGGCGGCCTCAGCAAGCGGACATGAACCTGTAGTTCAGCTGCTGATTGAGAATGGCGCTTACGCCCTCCCCAGTCAAGGCACTGCTATAGAACAGTAGCTAGCTTTAGAGGACGGACATGGCCTTGATACTACTTACGCTACGTGTGGACAAGAGTCATAGAGAGGTTCTTGGAGCGTAAGGGGCTCGCACTTTGCGGGGGAGGACACACTCGCGGCCCAACTTCTCCAGGAGAGAGGATCAGTATGGAGGCGTTTCCCTGACTTCACAGCCACCTCCACACCAGGCATGATATTCTGTTGTAGAACACCACAATCTCTCTACCATATCCACTCCAACCTCTTTTTGGGATATATCCATCCGCTCAACCCGCGATTTCCAAACCTCCTCAGAATCCCTAGTGTAGAATAAAAATCTCGGATATACCGCCAAACCGACTCGATCTAACCAAGCTAGTAAATAAAAAAAATATTATCACCAATCCTCTCCCGCTAGTTAGCCAAGCTAAAAAAAAAATAAAAAAAAAAAATAAAACCTTTTCTTACCTGCCATGTACACGTATACCCCGCGCAGGCAGACCGATGAATGGGCTAAACTACCTATACACTCGAGTCGCGCTGCAAGAAGAAGATTTCTGTAGTGCGATTCGACTGCAGACTCTTGCACTAAAACACCGGGGCCTGCTCCATATGAATTGGCAGAAATACGTAGGTAATAATAATTAATTTAAAAAAAAAAAAAAAAAAAAAAAACACGGGTGGAAACGAAATAAATAAAAAATGGAGGTATAAAAATAAAATAAAAAAATAAAATAAAAAAATAAAAAAAAAATAAAAATAAAAGCGGGGTAGCGAGGAAGATAGGCAGTTAAGCCCGCGGAGAGATTTAAAAAATATTTTTTATTTTTATTTTTATTTTTTTTATTTTATTTTCCTATTAATCCCCAAAGGAATAAAGATTCGATATTTTCTCTCCAATAGATTATTATGTATTTATTTATTAAGACTAGGATAATGTTATACTGGGTCTTTTGGAATCCTCCTTCCGGTTCTAGCTACAAACATACACACTCCCCCTCCCCCGTGATGCAGATGGGCGAGTTAGTATGCGCCGTATGTCACGCTGGTGGCTTGGCAGTACCAGATGGTCTCGGCAGGGCAGACGGTCGTGGTGATTGTGATGCCCTTGGTGATTGTGCCGTAGTTGGAGGTGGCGGGTGCTGCTGTGGTGGTGGGGTAGGCGGAGCTGGAGCTGGCGGCGGGGGCGTTGGTCTCGCTTGTGCCGGGTTTGTATGTCGAGGTTCCGGTGCTGGATGAAGGTTCGTAGGTTGAGGCGCTTGACGGTTGGGAAGTCGAGGATCCGTAGCTTGAAGTGGCCGGGGTACTCGAAGATCCATATGTTGAGCTGGTCGAGGACTTTGAGGTCAAGGTGCTCGAGGATCCGTAGGTGGAGGTAGAAGTGCTCGAAGACCCGTAGGTTGACGTGGTTGGGGCCTTTGAAGTAGAAGTGCTCGACGATCCGTAGCTGGAAGTAGTTGGGGCCTTTGAGGTAGAGGTGCTCGACGACCCGTAAGTTGAACTAGTCGAATATTGCGAAGTCAAGGTACTTGAAGACCCGTAGGTAGAGGTGGTTGAGGACTTTGAAGTCGAGGACCCATAGGTTGGAGTGGTTGAGGACTTCGAAGTCAAGGTACTTGAAGACCCGTACGTTGAGGTGGATGAGGATTTCAAAGTCGAGCTACTTGAGGACCCGTAAGTAGAAGTGCTTGGCGATCCGTAGGTTGATGTAGTGGAAGACTTTGAGGTAGAGGTGCTCGATGGTGCATAACTTGACGTAGTTGAGGGCTTTGACGTCGAGGTACTTGAGGATCCGTAAGTCGATGTAGTGGAAGACTTCGTGGTAGAAGTGCTCGTTGGTGCGTAGCTTGAAGTGGTCGAGGACTTTGAAGTTGAGGTGCTTGAGGATCCATAAGTTGACGTAGTGGAGGACTTCGTAGTAGAAGTGCTTGACGGTGCATAACTCGAAGTAGTTGAAGATTTTGAAGTCAAAGTACTCGAAGATTCATAAGTTGATGTAGTGGAAGACTTTGTGGTAGAAGTGCTCGACGGTGTGTAACTTGAAGTAGTCGAGGACTTGGAAGTGCTTGACGTAGTTGAGGACTTTGAAGTCGAAGTCGAGGTTGAAGTGCTCGACTTGGTGCTACTGTAGGTAGTTGAAGTCGTTGTGACGGATTCGAGCTGATAGACCTTCAGTGAGTTGACTTCCCAGTAAGCGTCCTTAAACGTCTCTTTCGAGGGAGGATTGGCAACAAAAGATTGGCAGGTTTGGTAGGTATTCGAGGAGCTGCGAAAAATATGTCAGTGGGGTTGCTAAACACTGGTTTTCGCGTATCAAAGAACGTACCATCCCGAATTGGCCCAGACGTTGCCAGCCCAGTCTCCACACAATGTAGTATCAAAGATCTAGCCATGTAATTAGCGACAACACCCCCCAAAAAACCAGCAGGAAAAAGAGACAAAAACAAGACAGGAAACTCACAATCTGCAAGTTGGAAAAATGCGCGTCGATATCGCATGAACCCTGGAAATTTGCAGACGGTGTGCCCCAGGTGGACGGATTCGGTATCCCGGCCGTAATATCTGCTGGAATCGATCCCCGGGGGAAAAACCAGATCCGAATCCACGACGAGGTCCACTCCGTTGCATACACACCACCACCGGCTTTATTGAAGCCGGCACCATACGTGTTGTCGGAATTGGCACTGACCGCACAGCCAGCATTGCTGGGTTGGGTGTTGGTGGTAGTGTCGCAATTGAAGGTCGTGGTGGTGCCCGTTTGGCCATTACCATTGATTGTGCAGCCAGGGGTGCTGTCTGTGTGCAGGACCATTAAATTATTGGTATTCAGGTTCACGCCTTCCATAATGTCGATTTCTCCCGTGTCGGGCCAATTTGGTCCGTTCATCCAGCTACAGCGGCAGCAAAATTAGCAACCAAGTGAGGCAGGCATGGGCACGGTGCGGTGTATTGGTAACTCACAAGGCAGGCCAGGTGCCACAGATGCCACCCGGCATGTGTTTAATATCTGCAATGACGAGGCCTTTGTTATATATAGCTTTGCTTTGGATACGGACGCTTGGTCGTCCACCCGTGGGATAGTTATTCTTGTATTCAACGCCGAACTTAACCGAGGAACTCGAATCGTCAACTATTCCCAAACTGCGGGCCGTTGCTTCGTCGACATAACTAGATTGAGCCATGTCAGTGCGAGTGTTCACCATCGTCCCCCCCCCAACGGGTGTGACATTAGACGTACTCGACATAACCATTGGTCGGATCTGCGGCCTATCGATCGTTGATTAGTTAGAAATGCTCGAACCAAACAAATACCCATGGGGCTTTTTCCACATACAGTCCAGAAGTCGAAACTGTCAAAGAAATTCGAATAATTATCATCCAACACATACTGTTGGACCGCTTGCACCCCCGATTGACACGCGAGGGCGGCAAACCCAAGCTTCCAGAAGAGTGACTTGACCATGGTGGATAGCTAGAATGGAGCACTGCAAGGGAAAAGACCTTCAAACAGACTGCCAAAAAAAATATAATGAAATAATCCCTTGGTGTCACAAAAACGAGCGTGTAGGGCGACAGCCAAGGAGGGTAACGAGCGTGAGAGACAGACTGGCGGCGGGTGTAACCAAATCCTCATGGCGATATGGGCGCCGGCAGCCTTAAAAGGCACGGGCATGCAAAAAAGGGGAACGACTATAGTGGCGGCGAGATGGACGCTACCATGGAATGCACGATGGGATGGGATCAAGCCCTTTTGGGCGAGCGGAGAGGGGTCTACCGTAGTACGCTAGCAAGGAGATGATATAGGGCCGAGAGCGAGACCGAGCCGCTGTGACCGCTGTCAACAATGTGAGGGCGGCAAGGGCAACAACACGCGTGGGTCGAGCCAGGCTGCCGCCGCCCATCGCCCATCCACGAGGTCCACAAGCCCCAAACGAGCCCATGAGCGAGCACGAGCCCACAACCCGCTGTCAAAAAAGAAAGTTTTTTTTTTCGAAGTGACAGCCAACAAAAGCGAGATTACATTACAGCAACAAGCAAAAACAGCGAAACAACAAAACAGCAACAGGTAAACCGGAACTGCAAACCCTCCTTGGCGATCGACAGGAACGGAAACGGGGACCAAAGAGCGATCTCCCACGCGAAAAAAAAAAAAGGCGAAAAGGCGAAAAGGGCTCAGTAAGGGGGGGCAGCAATCAATACTATCCTTAGTATATGATAGGTGCGCACAAGACAAATCAGCGCATCCAGAAGGCTTATTCCCAACTGTACTGGCGGCGGCGCGGGGGAGAGAAGGGGGGTTTTGATTGATTTGCCCAGTCGCAACGCGTTGGTTGGATGTTGCTAGTTGGGATAAAGTTTGCTAGTAAGGGGGACTTAGTCGATGGAGTCTAGTACGGAGACCCAAGAGCGAGCCACCAACTCTTCTTCTCTCTCTCTCTCTCTCTCGCTTCCCGTACTTCCCCTACTGCTCTCTACCTCTTACCTCTTGACTACCGCTCTACTTACTCTTTGCACTCTTTGCCCCCACCCACGCACCCCAACCCCTCCGCCCCCCCTATCGCTATGCACTATGCACGCACTAGGGTGGAATTACTCGCCGCAGAGTATATACGGTACTGAGTGCTGAGTGGCGCAATCAGGGGTCGGTCAGTCTGTCGGTCGGTAATGCGCTCAATAACGCATTCGATAAGCATTCGATAATGCATTCAATAAGCATTCAATAATGCATTGCAATAATGCAGCACGCTTACTCTAGCAAAGGTACAAAGGTACTTGCGTGCTCGGGTGCAAAGTAGTAGAACGAGGGGGTACAAGTAAGGTACAAAGTACATGTACGGTACAGTATACATTCCTGAGCCAGCCGAGAAAGGTGAGTTGAGTTGGGTGTGTGATATTCTACGGTGGGCGACTTTGACGGCTAGAGTAAACCAGCGAATGAACTTGCCGCCAGGAACGAAAGAGGAATGAAAGAGGAATAGAAAAAGGAATGAGGGAGGGGAAAGAAAGACTCGCACCAAAAAAGCAAATTGAAACCCCCCTCCTCCCAACCGGAAAAAAAAAATAGCTAGGCAAAACACTCCTGCCTGCCTGCCTGTCTGCCTGCTTGCCTGCTTGCCTGCTTGCCTGCTTGCTTACAGCTAGCTGACTGACTGACTGGCTGATTCGCTGCACAACACTAAAATGCCAAGTACAGTAGGTATTCTTATATGACGCACATGTAGCTGGGTGGGTTGGGTGAATCCATTGGCGAAAAAGAATCACGTGCGAATCCAGGTGAGAGCCTACGAGTACGGTAGACTATAGTACAGCACAGCACAGCATAGTGCGCGGATAGCAGCTCAGAAGCGAAAAATGGTTTAAAATTAAATTAAATTAAAAAAAAAAAAAAAAGACTTGAAATAAAATAAAGTAAAATTAAAATAATAATAATAATAAAAAACTAGAGACGTTACTTTTTTTTTTTTTTTTTTATTTATTTATTTTCCATCTTGTCCTCCCCGTTAACCGCCTGACTGCTGCCACGACAAATCGGCTAACTACAAGATACGATAAACTATGATACATTACATTATGTAACGTCGCTCCTAACCAGAATCGGCACTAGCTTGAATTGAATATGGTTCCCTCGGAGAATAAGGAAAGAATGAAAGTTTCGTTATTGAGTGAGTGAGTGTGTGTGTGTGTGTGTGTCTGTGTGTGGAGATGTGCAGACGGTGCTATATTTCCTTTGTTGGGATATATATAGTAGTAAAAAACAGCGGAATAGTGGAAAAGTGGAATAAATAGTGGCCCCTCTGCTCGATTGATTGACGGGATAAACCCATCAGGAACCATTCGTGAAAGATCCCTGGTCTGTAATCAGCATCCCCGCAATACTAGCACTCATCAACGTAGCGACAATGCCCGAGATCAACGCGGAAACTGCTACTTTGGCCACATGACCACTCCTCTCAGGAGCAAGTTGGGACAAAACACCAATCTGGATACCCAGAGCGCTAATATTGCCAAAGCCGCACAGGGCATAAGTAGCGATCAGTCGCGAGCGATCAGAGAGTGTGGCGTATGCGGGATCACTCGTCATGGTTCCGTACTTTTGGGTGGATGATTAATTGCTTGTTCGGGATAACACACAATGAGGGGGAGGGGGAGGGAGGCTAGAAAGGACGTACAGCAACAAACTCGTTGGCGACTATTTTGATGCCAATCAACTGCGCGACTTTGAGAACATCCCCGTTCCGCTCCACGCCAAGCAAGAATGCAATGGGATAGAACAGGTATCCAACAATCAATTGGACAGTCAGGCGCGGATCGTCGATGTTCAGATATCGGCCCCACCAGCTTAAAAGGCCGTTGGTGAGACCCAAAAGCGCAAGGATACACAACACGGCCGCGACAATCATTCCGCCAATCTTGATCCCTAACCACGAACCGTGCGTAAAGGCATGGAGAAAATTCGATGGTCTCTCGTCTGTGTTTTGGGGTATTACAGTCTTGCCTGCTGTGAGCGGCTCCTCTGTCTCGGGGTAGCGCAGTTTGGAAATTGTAAGTGATGCAGGAATGCTCATTACGCAAGAGGAAACCAGCGCCAGGGGACTGATGCCCATCGAGATGTACGCTGCGAGAACGCTGCCGGCGATAGTTGCGAACCCTGAAGTCATGATTTGGTGCAGCTCTGCAGCCGTGAGGTAGGCTATGTAGGGTTTGATAAGGACGGCGGATTCTCCCTGGCCAACAAAAGGTGAGGCAGCAGCAACGACCGCTTCAGCGCCAGAGACGCGCATGCCGTAGGAAAAAATGACTGCAAATTTGCCGATGGTCCATTGCAGCCAGCCCCAATAGTAAAGGAGATGGATGAAAGAGACGAAGAAGATAATAGGAGGAACCACAGCTACGAGGAACCAGCCGAGGTTGAGGACGCTGGCATCGGTCAGGAACTTGGTGCCGTCTGAAGCATAGCTGAGAAGGGATTTGGCTAGGTAGGCAAGGAAGTTGAAGATATCGTACTGATGTTGCATTTTATTAGCGTTGGGCTAGGGTGGGTGACTGTTGTCGGGCGAACTTACGCCGGCCTTGGTACGCAACACAAACAAGCCAAGTAGAAATTGCGCCAGAATCCCGACGACAACCGTATACCAACTTATCTTCTTTCGATCCCTTGATGTAGCGTAGAAAGCCCCGACGAAAACTACAAGACCGAACAAGCTGACCGCGCGGTCTGCGCGGGTATTTCCTGCTGAATCGGGACTAGCAAAGGTGCCAACCACCACAACTGCGATTGTTCCAGCAGCTCCGAGCGGGAGTCGGAATTTCTCTGGGATTATACCAACGGGTTTTCTGACGAAATATTGCCAGGCGAACGCCACGGCTTGGGTGACGGGCTTCGTCGAGACGTGAAGTGTGACGAGTCTCGCCGTAAGGCCTAGCCATACAAGGAAGGGGATCAGCCATCCCAGGTCATGCCGATGGAGCACAAGTCCGGCAATCCACCATCTGTATGGATATGGTCAGAAACCCCCCACATTCTCCGCTACTATCCGGAAAAAGGGGACCAACCCGGTCATGACTAACCAAACTAGAACATGGAGAAGGATTCGGAATCGTTGCCGTACCCCTGGTGGCGATTGATCCGAAACGTTTTCGGACGAGGACTGCCCTGCTGTCGTGTGGGACACTGAGACGGCCTTATTGGCTTTAACCTCATCGGGCTTTGCTGGTGGGGGGAGACTGTTCTCCTGCGGCGAGACTCGGGAGGTCTCGCCATTTTCGTTTTGACTGCTCGACATTGCGATCGTCTGCGGAATGGTGGAGAGTCTCCGTAACGAAGCAAGTGATGATTAGGCAGAGAACGAGGGTGTCATGGGATGGGGGGAATTCCATTGTATTCCGTTACACCACCAGAAAGGGCGGGGTAAAACTGCGGGGTAGGTGATACAAGAGAGAGATATCCCCATCCGACAACGTTTCCCGTGAAAAGGGCTGCTCAGTCCTCTGCGACAACAATGATGGTAGAGATGATAGAGAAAGAATGAGAGGGATAGCAAAGGGCTCTGAAACAAATCGGCAATCGCATTAAAGAGCTAATTCAAGACCAACAATAAGTGAACCCCTTCGTTCCACAAACACGATGACACTTACTCCAATAGCCCTTAGAGCTCTCGGAGGATGAGGGCCTTGTATTCGCAAACGGCATTTCTAGAGATCCACCGCCCACGAATACACGACGGGCGAGAATAGGTTTTCTCGGACAGTCCTCCAGACGAGGCCGCTCAACAGGCAATGCGACGCCCAGCGTGATCGTACCATCCTAACCTTAAACCAGAGGCAGCGATCCAGGTCGTGATAAGGTGTGGGGGAGGAGGAGGAGGCACGGGAGAGAGGCAAAAACGCAATGGCGGTAGAAGGTACGGTTTCGGGAACGTACGAGCCTTGGGGTTATTAGCGCTGAACGGGCGATAGCGGAGCCAGTTCGAGACATTGGACCTGAAGCACAGTTTTCTGCTGTCTACGAGGCGACACGATTTTAACTTTGAGCTAGTACCAGTATAGCCATCGCCGCAAAAACCCAGCCCCACGATAAAATCTGCGCTACGCGAAAAAACGGGAGTTAATTTGGGGTTGCTAGGTACGGCTTGATTTTGGCACTGTGGTATGAGGGGGTTAGATATTTAAATTTTAGATAGGAAACTAAAAATTAAGAATTAAAAGACACGAGAGTCAATGCTGCGAACTTTCCAATTTCCGTGTTTTTTTTTTTCTGTTGGCTATTTCGAGTGCAGTTGGCCCGAAAGTGGCTAGACTAAGATAAAAAGCTATCCCCCAAACCCGACCTACTTTGGTGACCCAGTCTCTCCCAAGTCGATTTTGATCTCCACAAGGACATCAAAAAGCCTCTTCCAAACCGCCGTGCTCTCTGGGTCCGCGGTCCCCATTGTGAGCGTGCCTCGGTGGCCAATAACGATGACTGCGGCTCGCGCCCGCGTCAACGCAACGTTCATCCGTCGCAGGTCTTTCAAAAAGCCAATCTCGTGGTGCACATTGCACCGGACAGTCACAAAGATGACCATGTCTGCTTCGCGGCCCTGGAAGCCGTCGATGCTAGAGACTTCTACGTTGCTGAAGCTGGAGAGTCGTCCCTTCATGAGCGCGGCTTGGCGACTGTAGGGTGTGAGGACGGCGATGAATGGCTGTTTTATTGTTCCTGTCGCTGGCGGTTTTGATTGTTTGCGGTCCCCGGTTGGTGCTGTGCAGAGCATTTTGCAGATTTCATAACACATATTGACTTGACCTTCGTTGCTCTTTGATTTTTGTCCTAGGTCTTCGGGCGTTGGGCATTCTACGAAAAGCATCCGTGCCTTTCCTGCCGTAGGCGGCCAGGGAAATTCAGATGGGGGGAGCGGCCTTGTGTCGTCCGGGACGCCGGTGCGGAGCTTTCCTTCGTAAAACTCGTTGGAGCTGAATCTGCAGATCGACTGGTGCATGCGGTACTGGGTGTCTAGCATAACCTTGCTGCTGGGGCCATCGCTAGCTGAATTGGATCCTGTGGGATGTACGACTGGTGGTGTCTGTCGCTTGTACAACCTTTCGAATAAGGAAACGTCAAACTGCTGGAGGACAGCGTGTCGCTGGACGGTGGCGCCCAACTGGACATGATCACCGACCAAGATGGCTTTCTGACAACCCTTCACGAGAGGGACAAGAGAAGCCGGTTCGGTTTGTTGGGAGGCTTCGTCGATGATGACAATGTCGAAGGACTCCGAACGGAGGAGTCCAAGGCCAGACCCAATACATGTTGTGAACATAAGACGGCACGCCTTAATCTGGCCCCGGGCTTTTTTCAGCGCAGCACTGCTGGTGTAGATCTCCTTCCCGGCCATCGCATCGCAGGTATACTTCTTTAGATTCTCCGCCACTTTGCGAACCTATAGGCGAGTCAGAATGTAAGAAGTGGGGGTCTGAGACTAGACTAGAACTCACATCTGTCGAGACACGGAGGGCAATTGGCTCAGCAGAATTGGGCTGTCCCCCCGGCACCACGTCTGCCATGTACTTCCTCATGACATTATCAACGGCATTATGAGTGGGCGCTGTTACAAGAATCCGTGCGTCTTCCTGGGATGCCCGGAGTTGTTTAATGATCTCTACAATGGTATGCGTCTTACCTGTACCAGGTGGGCCCCACAAGCACGTCAGCGGATGTAAGAGGGATGCGGTAACTGCTGATTTCTGGCTGGCGTTTAGATTTCCTGTAATAGTGAATCCCGTTGGTGAGAGATCTTCGGCAATGACTGCATCCTCTCGTGTTCCTAGAATCCATTCCGAGATGCCGCAGCATTCATGAGACTGCGTGGCAAGGGCGTGAACCGCGTCAAACATTGTCTTCGTAGTCACAAAGGAGCCGCAGTTTTGCAGCTCCCAGGAGCACTGCTCAACATAGGGTGGCAATGGGTGAAAGCAGCGGAAGGTCGCCGCGCCCGGTTCGGATGATTCGACTAGTGCGTCCATCGAGTATATCTGCGCCGTGATCGAGTTGACGGGGGAGCTTGCTGCGGTCAACCTTACATGGTCCATATTCGCCAGTATGCCTGCGGGGGCATCAATCCTAAGGGGGCTTTCGACCACCTGGTAACCTTCGGAGCCACCGGAACTAACTTTTAAGCTGAGTAGATCGCCTCGTGGTCTTTGCGGCTGAGATGCCTCGTCAATGTGATCCAAAGCTATCCCCATGACATTCCGCACGAAATGCTGGACCAACTCTGGGCGTCCGGGGAGAATCCGTGCACATTCTGGCTCGAGGCACCCTAAAAGAATATCGAGAGCTATCTCTGGGGAGCGAACAGTCAAAGCTATGAGCTCAACCAGTTCGGCAAAGTTGGTCAGTGATATGCACCGGATCTGAGAAAGAACCCTTTTAAAGGGGTCTACAATTAATCCTTCCATCTCGTTTGCACAGAGAACGTGAGCTTGCAGAATCTTTGGACCCCGCTCCTCGAGCAATTCACACACATCAGGAGGCAGCGTGGCCCAAGTTTCCAATCGAGCAAAGGTGGCCGACAGGAATGGCGCATCTTTGAGGAAGCCCAGCATTGCTTGCACCAGTACTGGCCTTTTTATTGGATCAAAACTGCTGAGTTGCGCCAAGAGGTAGGTAAAACATCGCAGCAGAATCTGCCTCTGACTCCTCTCCAAGAGCCAACCAAACACTTCGTTGTACTGCCTGTCTGAGTCCAGGGCTGTGAATGCGGAGAAACGCTGTTCCTTGGCGATCCGGATAAGGTAATCTGGCTCCTCGGTCCAGTCGACGTCACTCAGCTTGGGGATGCTGTATTCTTTGGCTTGTTTCTCAAAGAGTGGCATTGTTTCATTCGTGTCAACGAATTCAAGCCAGAGATCGAGGTTCTGCATCGATCTGACGTCCCTGTTGCTGATGACGTATATCTCCTGTAGTCATGTCAGCCCGATCCGTGAGTCAGCACTGATATGGGTGTGATTGCGTACAGCTCCCAAAACCCCGTTCCTATTGACTCGCCCAACATGTCTCTGCAAGCCCTTACTGAACTTGTCTAGGGCAATGCTTGCTCTGCAGTCAAAATTCAGTCCGCTGTCTACTGTGGCCTGTCTACCCCTCCTTCTGTTACCTCTAGTTTCTTGATCCCGATAGGTGCTGTCATCGGAAGGCCCCTTGACGATGTAGATCCACGAATTGCCCCGGGTACCCTCGAATAGCTGGAAGACGCTCCCGTCGCAGTAGAGACGGTAATTCACTTTGGTTGGAAGGGCTAACCGGTGTGACAGTTCGTCCCCTCGGGAGTGCGTAAAAGCGAACAGGCGGACCCGATCGTCCACCTGACACTCTTGGCGTCGCTCAATCTTCTGTGGCACGTAGATGGCCAAAGTCAGGCGCTCATCTACACGAATGACGATCAGCTTGCGGTGGAACAGCTCTAGCGTCCGAGCGACTTTATCAAGAAATATGGCGAGTCTGTCTCGGGACGAGTCGTAAATGCATTTCCACTTTAGCCCCGGATAGTTAAGCTTAAAGTGGCGAAGTTCAGACTCATGGATGAGGTTCGACTGGCACAGCGCATTCAGGATTAGGCGGGGAGCCTCAGCGGATGGTGGTAGCTGATGTAAGGTCCAGGCCTTCTCCTCGGCAGTTAGGAGATTGACATCGAAGAGATGTAGGAAGTCCGCGAGGGCAGCATTGTTCCGGCGACACCATCGATACACAAGTCTAACAAGCTCAAACTCGGACATAGGCACGTTGTCGCGGCTTAGTAGAAGCTCCATAGCGTCAAAGTCGTAACCCTCATAGCTACCACTACTGTCTTGGCGCGCCTGGATAAGACCCTTCGACGCATTGTGTAGAGTGTCGAGGATGAATGGCTGAACCTCAGAAGGAGGTTTAGGGCTCTCGAGAACGGCTGGAACCTTGATACGATTGCCGTCCACACATGTGGAAAACAGGCGGTTCAGCTGCTGACACTCAGCACTCATAGGGCCGTTAATCCTTGCCCAGTCTAGGTAAAGGTTCTTGACCCGGCCTAACGAGGAATTTGTGTATCTGGCAAAGTACACCAGGCGATCGTCATCGGTTATGGAGTTGAACACCACTGGCTCTCTAGCGCCGGGATATTGCGCTGGTCTTGAAAGCTTGTCGGGTATGAGATCACTATCCCAACACACAAAGACTATCCGTAGCCATTAGACTAACCATACATATCAAGGTTGGGGCAGTGATCCGCAGGCACGAAACACTTACAGGTGTCGCCGTCGAGATCGCCACCGGACATTAAGTCGGCAGCCGGCCGCTTCCCGCAGGTAGGGAATACAATACAGTCAACTAGGTGCGCCAGCTCGTCCTTCGCGACCGCCCTGAACTTCTGTAGATCTCCCGGGTGAAGACAGGGGTTTCTCGTAACCAGAACTTCTGTACCTGTGATGGCTCGAGGCTGTCCATCCCCATCCATGGTAACTTTGACCGCACACTCGCCCTCCTTCAGTACACCCCAGGCATCACACACCCCGAAAATCAACCTCGATTTAGGGATCAAAATACGGCACCTCTGCTCTTCCCTCTTGTTGAGCATCCTATCATACTCTGCATTTACGAGCTTGGTTATCGTGGGCCTGACCGACTCAATGGAATCCATCAACAGCTTCTCTGCAAGTTCAGGTTTGTTCACATACGCAAGGAAACGGAATCCCGCGCGTGGGTCGTGGGCAGCGTCGGCAAGAAACTGGAAGTGGTCGGCTTGCTTTTTAAGGAGTACAGTTTCTGTGATACCGAGGGCGTGTAGCAGAAGGACGACCTCATCATTCAGATAGCCAAACCCGTATGGCTAGAGCAGAGCAGAAATGAGGGTTAGATTGTGGAATGTGCCATGTACGAGGAAGATGAAAGAGGTAAATACCTTTGAATACTCAACCACGGAGAAGGAATAATCGCTTCCCCCACTGAATTTCTTCATTGACTTCCTGAACTTTGCCAGCGTCTCGCCTCTCATAGTAGGATCTAACGTAAGCACCCCTTTATACCCTCTGTATCGGATCTGGAACACGGATGGTGTATACCGGAGATTCCTAAATTTGATCCCTACCTTTCGGGCCAGTTCACGAGCTAGGTGCGGGGATATCAGACCACAGCCGTCTGTGAAGACGTAGTCATTCTTTTCGATGTCTTGGATGTCTTGACAACGATCCGGCTCGAGCGACATGGCCATCCGGGCGACAGAGAAGAGAAGCCCAATACGCTTTGCCTTCTTTGCTACCGTCTTCATCTTGTTGAAATCTCCGAGGCCCTCGACTTTCATCGAAATATCTAGTTTTGGCGCTGCAAATAGGAAGCATGTCCGCGACTTAAGTTGACTGTTGCTGTGTCCGAAAAAGTTGTATTGGACTCCGTTCAGCGTGATCCCAGCTCGAAGGAGCTTAACAACGTAATCGGCTGACTCTCTAGCAGTTGCATGGGGGGCACTTCCGTTATCAGTTGGAGTGGGTTGTGAAACTCGCAGACGGAAGGCTGCAAACGAGATGATGATGAAACGGTCGAGCAGGTCGGCGGAGGTTGCGCGGTTCGGGTCGTTGGCTTGAAGTCTCAGAACGATTTGCTGCCTCTTGCTATCTGTCACCAAGGCGATACTTTTGATCAGCCGCTGAGGGTTGAGCGTAGAAGGACTGGGCAGATTTGGAACCAGGTATGACCATTCGTGATCTTCTGGCTGGATAGAATCCTGCAATACATGCTGGAATGATCTGATATTAGTCCTTGACATTGCGACTCGAAGTGGGATGGGATGGGATATGAAAGAAGAGGGGAAATCGAGTTCAGTGTTACACACAGATCTTGGCAGCTGCACTCTGCGATGTGCCCATGAAAACCTTTAAGGTTACCAACGTTCTACCTCTCCCAATCGGAAAAGTCGGCACCGCAGTGAATATCGTGGGGGTAAGAAGTGGGCGCTATTCACCTTCAGATTTTCATCACTTTCGAACTAAGCTGACCCTGTGAATATCAAGGGTCTCGTACCCCGCCCCTCTTGAGCGAATATCGTTCTGCCAACTGACGTGCGAATAGTCCATCATAATACCTAAGGTCGATTAAAAAGGAAATGACGATGCCTGACGATAAAAAGCCAAAAGACACCTATATCGTCGGTGCGCAATGCACTGGCAAGACCACCCTGGTCAAGGCCCTAGAGCAATACTTTATCAAGAGATCCGGGGACCACGACGGATATCGCATAGACCGCCCGAGGATAATTATGGAAGTCGCCCGAGACGTCCTCAAGCAAAACAAGTTTACTGCCGAGGACATCAGGTTCTCACCAGCGCGAGCCTTAAACTTACAGCAACTCATCTTAGGAGCGCAGCTGGATGCTGAACGTGCTGCGTCAGATCACGGAGAATGGTTCATATCTGACCGATCAGGAGCTGATCCTATCGTCTACGCCCAGAAGTATGTAAGTGGAGACGCGGCAGCGGGTCTGATCGAATCAGAAGAGTGGCTAGAGCTACGGGAGAGATTGAGGAACTCAGTCATTATCGTCTGCGAAGCCGGGGCAGATTGGCTGACAGATGATGGAGTCAGGCTAATGCCAGTGAATAGAGAGGAGTGGGTTGGATTCCACCAATTGTTCTGCAAGTGCCTTGACAATTGGGGGTTGAGGTACGAGGTGTTGCCGTGCGGTGTGACAAACCCGGATGAAAGAATTGCATTTGTACTGCGGGAGATGGGGCTCAGCAAACCAAAGCGGGAAACAGACTAGCTTGAGGTTCTGATGGGGATGAGAGAAGGACGGGAATCTGGTGAGGAGATGTATCGACCGACAAGACTAGGCGTAATTCAGTCCTAGTGCAACTTACATTACTACCTACTCGATCCCGCCACAGAGAGATTACTAATCTGTTAATCCGTACGGAAGCTACGTTCGCCGGGTCCTGAGCTACCACGTAGATACAAGAGCTGTGATTAGTTCTCCGCTCTAAC
>JAJDFE020000076.1:0-82211 GCA_021527465.2 Geoglossum glabrum
AATAATGCTATAGGTAGAGGGTAATAAAAAAGCGAGGTAATTTATATTCTGAAGTTATTCCACCACAACCACAAGGTGTACAGGTCTAATATTTCATTTTATTATCATCTTGGTATTGGAGATTCTCTATCTTCGATTTTATGAGATTCTATAAAGAATTCATTGTGTGGTACTCTTTTGAAGTTGTACTGTTGGCCCCGCGAAGAATGCGCGAACTCGCGGGGTTAAGCGAACTCGCCGTGAAATACGTTATATGTATAAAAAGAGATAGTTATCCATAAAACTGTCCCCCCTGATCTCGAAATCCCCTTCTGTGATATCGCAGCCCACCCTGTACTTCGCGGCCATGACGTGAGTCACTGCTAGTATTTGAATACATATATACGCGTTAACTTTGAGATCACTCGTCTATTGACAGTTGCATACTGGTGATGATGTCATGACGCCTTTATCCCAACAAACTTAACGTTAACTTCAACTTTCGGCTTCCAAACCCTGACACAACACAACCACGAAACTTCTCATTGTCGTCGCCACCCCAGCATGTTCTCCAACAACTTGCAAGCCCCCAAGAGCATATCCACCACTCTCCAAGCTAGCCGCCGTGAAGAGCAAGAACTAAAAATGCCACCTCAAATTCCGTTCCGCCACTCCTCCCTCGCTGTTCTCGAAGATGCGCGACTGAAAAACAAAGCCAGCCGACAGGACCTGAAGCGGAAACTCTCGGATGCCACTTTAGAGAAGGGATCAGAGAGGTATCTTAAGTTGCGTATTGAGCAGATTAGGCTGGAGCAGGAGGACTTAGAACTGGAGAGAGACCGAATGGATTGGGAGATGAACCAGAATAACCTGGACGAAAAGATATATCGAAAGGCTCAAAAGTCGACGGACAAGCGCATCATTTCCCTGGGAGATGACTTATGGCAATTTCGGCGGCAACTACGTATTCACAAGGAGAAGGCTGGGAAGCTCGAACTCCTCACACCAAATAGTAACGGTGCGTTTGCTGCAGCACTACTCCATCTTTATAAAGACCCTGAAGAGGGCAAGAATCGCAATTCGGCAATGCAAAGCAACATGAGGCGCGACACAATCGCCGCATATCATGCCCTTGGCTCTGATGCTGGAGAAGTTGATGACCCCCGAATCGCTGCTGGGATTCGATGTGCGATTTCGGGCGAGTATTTTTCACCAAAGAATGTCAAAGCAGCTCATATCGTACCGGTACATCTAGGAGTAGAGCTAGCAGACTACATTTTCGGTATAGGGACCGGAGCTCGTTTATTTAGTATAGACAATTGTCTAATGTTGCACGAAGACTTGAAGAGAGCATTCGATAAAGGGATTCTGGTCATCATACCAGTCGACTCGGCTGAAAGACCAATCAGCCGATGGAAGGCGGTATTGCTCAACGAAGCATGCAGGAACCAGATACTATTTTTTAAAACTATAACAAGAATGAGCGAAGTAGATGGCATGGAACTAAAGTTCCGAACCGAGCACCGCCCAGCAGCACGATTTCTCTATTACCACTTTGCGGTATCACTCCTGCGAAGGCGCCAACAACGCGAGCCGGGCTGGGAAAACGCATGGATCAAATTGCGGACAGGAAAGCCATGGCCTACGCCAGGGCGTTATCTCCGAGAGTCAATGCTCCTAGCGCTTGCTAGAAGAGTCCAAGATATCGAAGACGAGGACATCGAAGCACTTATTCAGGAGCGCACATTTGACGTCCCGGATCGCCTGGCAAATGACGAGGAAAAGGAAGTAGCTCGACGCGTGTTGGAGATTCACCAGGAGCTGGAGGAACGGTGTCTTCTGAAAGAGGAGAATATAAGAATATACGGTGATGATGGAGAGGATGATGAAGAGGAAGAAGAAGACGACGAGGAAGCGGTCGAAAAAGAAGAAGACAACGATGAAGAGAATGAAGAAGAGGACAAGTAACACACCCATACTCTCCACCCATACCCAAAGATCAGTGTTTCACCAGAGAGAGAGATCATGTACACATATATATATATATACTTCTCCGCCCACCTCCTATCCTCGCTTATGTGAGCGGAGACTTACCCCCGATCCAATTATTATTACCTCCAGAGTAAAAAAGTACGCTTGCGGGGGAAAAAAAAGAAAAAAAAAAGGCGTGTATTAGAATACCATATCATATCACATTCGATTAGTATTTGCGGCCCCTTGTGCATAATCCAAGGGGCAAGTGGGGGGGCGGGGGGCGGGGGGGGAAATGGGAATATCGGGGGAAAATAAGAATTGTAAAATATTCCTTTCTTTATTGCAGAGTCGATGGATAGAGATTTCTTGACCATCGCGCGCGCGCTAAGTAGTTATAATTCAAAGTAGGAAGCGTCCTGCACTAAACTACCCTCTAGAAAACTTAACCCCTCTTCCCTCACCACCACGTTTCCAAAATAACTACCAAAAAAAACGTCCAGCTACAATTCTTGTCTTCCGGTCTGGGGCCCGGGGTAAAGAAAGCAAAATTAGAGGGAAAAAACCCGGGCCGGCAAAAACATTAAGACCGTCCATGCATAAAACCCCTCATATATCGCCATTTTTTTGCACGCAAAAAAGAAAACGCTACAAAATGCAAGGGGCTAAAAGCGAAATTTAAAAAAAAAAAAGAGTAATGTTTCGCAAGCAGCTTTTCCCAAATGGTCGTACCGGTTCCCTCATGACGGCCGTGAAATAATCATAGGACGAAATGTATGCCCTCGTGAACCAGACGAGACAATAACCAAAGCATTGCTTGGAAAGAGGATGGAAACTGTTAGAAACGACGCCTTAAACGCACTCCAGGAATGAAAGTAAAAAATAAAAAAAATAGAAAGATTAGAATATTAGAAACACAATTGAGAATAGTACAAGCTATTAGTAATAATAGGTCAAGATCACGACATCAATTCCCGAATGTCGACGTCACTCGGGCCTTTCTCCTCTTCCGTCGCATCATGAAAGGCTTCAGCGCGTTTGACCGTCAAGTCATCCAAATCTGTAAAGTATTTACCGTCTTGTAGACCCATCCGAACCTCAAATTCGGTGCTCAGCATCATGTCGTCCTTCCACAGCCTTCTGGGCCCGTCAAAGACGTACAGACCACGCTTCTTCATGGTCATCTTATCGGCTGAGCAGCCCCAAGAAGGAGGGTAATTTTTTCTTCTCTTTTTTCCCTTGCCAAGGAGCGGGACACCTCCTTTGGAGTAGGTGAATGTGCCTTTCCCACTCGATGCCGACCGGCGGACTTTAGTTATGCATCCACGAGAGTTTGCGGCCGGTGTCTGTTGATTGTTCTTGGTCATTGTGCCGGCGCCGGAGCCGGACCGTTTGATTCCAGATCGGGCACGAGTGGAAGGCATGCGGCCTGTAGCTGTGTTGCCTCCCGAGGCCCTCCAGGTGTCGTCCTTCTCGTCGTCTTTTTCATAGTCCTCATCCTCTTCGGCTCCCTCGCTCTCGTCGAGATTCTCTTCCTGATCGGCGTAGTTGCTATTTAGTGGCAGGGCATTCGCTCTCATTGTTTGCTGGACTGCCTCATCATTGCTCACTGAGTTGATATTTCGCTCGTTGATGGCAGCAAAAGGATCCTCTTGCTGGACGATGCGAAGAACACACTCATCCAAATGTTCATAGAAATCCTGGGCGTTAGAGAAGGTAAGCCCGCAGGTAGAACACTTCCCAGTAGCATCAGTTGGGTAGGTTGGGAAGTTGGTTCCTGAGCTGCCAGAGGAGTTTTTCTTCCGGCTGTTTGGCGGAGCCTGCTCAACGTTGTGTACCGATGTTAGATGTCTCTTGAAAACGTCCGCACGGTTGAAGCTCTTTTCAGCGGCAGAGCCAGATCCGGGGCAAAAGCCACAGACCATGGTACCCTTGTAGTGGGTCAATGTATGACGATTTTTGTCATATTTTCTTGCAAATCCTTTCTGATGATACTCGCACGATAGTATTGGACATTTTTCCGGTCGCTCATTCTGGTGAGTGAGCAAATGAGCCTTGAGGTCCTTAAAGGCCTTCCCACACTCCGTACACTTGCCCTTCTCTCTATTCTCGTCATCGAGCTCACCACCGCTAGCAGTGGGACTGCCGCGGTGACTGCTACGCCCGGACATCTGAGAGTGGATAGAAGTGATTGAAGGCCTTCGTGATCCGGAAGGATAGTAAGGCTGATATACATTGGTACGGAGGTACGGCGAACTGCTGCCAGTCTTCCTATGCGCTGATCCGGGCCGGCTGGGAGAGTCGGATGGGGCAGGAGAAGGTGGGTGAAATTGAGAAATATGAGGGGAGTTGAATGCTGTGATATCTTGGGGTGTAGTTGTCATCGTGCAGGGAACGTGATCAAGTGGGCCTGAAATCGAAAACGGCTGGATAAGTGAAGGATCTGTGGCAACACGAAAGTTAGCTTGCTAAAATTCAGAAATCCATGCGGGAAAAAAACAGATAGTCGGCTGAATATATTGGGTATATGGGGATCAAAAGTGAAACCAACAGCTCGCTTGAAGAGGGGCAATGAAATTGCCACTACTCTGAGAAAAGAAAGGAGACGGATAAAAGCCAGCATATTCGTTTGGTTCCGGGAGTCCATAATGCCTAGTACGGTTCGAGGCGGGGGTATTGGGAGACCTTGGAGCCTTGGGTTTTTGTGGGGTTGCACCGGGCGTCCCGCGCGCGGTCGGCATCGGAGTCCCAGATGGAGAACGCGATGCAAACGAAATAGAAGACCTTGCGGATGCTGGGGTGCGAGGTGACTTGAATGTTTTGTCGTCCCTTGTGGGAGTGCGTTGCGGACCTTCAGTCGGAGTAGAATCGGTGTTTTCGGTTTTGACACTCAAATCAAAAGATACATTGAGGGAAGACAATTGACGCGTCGAAGAAGACAAGGGAACCGGAGTTACTGCTCGTGGAGACGAAGAAATCTGTGAACACTCACCAACAAAAGCAGAAAGAGTCTTGTCAGAAGGATCAAAGAGCGGAGGGTCTTGAAGGGTAAAGCTCTCGTTGCTGAAACTGTCCTGTTGGACGATACTCGGACCAATCCCTAGGCCTTGAGTCGCCATATCTGACCACGGGTCGACCCCATGGACAATATGTCCACCATTGGAGTACGGCGAGCCCATAGTAGACGAAGCCGCGCTCGGTATAGATGCGCCAGACGATGAAAACACGGACGGGGGAGGGTCAAACGAGTGCAAGCTGGAGTGCGCTGGAGATCCTTCTGGTGTAGGCATCAGGTAGTTGTTCTTGTGTGTGTCCTGGGGAGCGCTGACGATGAGGTTTGGTGAGTCGTAGTACGTCCGGTAGGCAGGCACAGGAGGGTATGAATCGTAGGTAGACATGCCGGTTTGGGCATAGGAGTCCTCTAAGCTGTTTTGATCAAAAGCGTGGGTGAAGGGGACATTGTAGATGTTGTCCTGTCGCGAAGCCAGCATATCCGTATACAGCCCAGCGGAATGGGGCCCTTGGTAGTCAAAGTCGTCATGGAACATGGGGACGCTAGAATCGCTGAGCGACACCATTTTCGGGGACGTTGGCACCTGCGAGTGCTCAGAAGGCGCCGTGCCTGATTGTTTTGTGACGCGTGTTAGCTGTTGCGTGGGGAGGGATTTGTGGACGACGCCAGCTTTGTTTCTCCGGAGCACCAAAACAAAGCTCGCTCGGCGCAAACAACCATGGAATAAGAGAGTGTAGGGAGGTACCTGTCGAATAGAGCAGAAACGGCGATTTATAACTCTGCAAACACGAGGCCGTAGAGGTTTGGCGTCAGCCTGCAGAGCAGGACTGCGGGTGCCTGAAATAGCAGTGGGCGTGGGCGAAGTCGAGAAGGCGAGGTCGTGCCCAATGGGGACAGGTGGTGAGGCAGCGCCGTCGGCCTGTGCGAGAACAAGCGTGTCACAAGCGAGTTTGCAGAGGCTACGGAGCAGCTCCAAGTGGCTGCGGGCTCGTAGGGCAGAGGGGACTTTTATGTAAGAATTCGAAATTCAGGCAGAGGGAGACAGAGAGAGCGCAATGCTGCCCGGGCTCACGACGGACTTCGGGAATGGCGAAAGCGGGTGGCCTGGCACGATATCCTTATACTCATGTCCGCAGCCCAATACGGCATGCTGCCAGCCAGTGTCGCGCAAGATCCATGGCCTGCCCTACCGGCTCACCACTCTGTTCCCACTCCTCTGCCATCCGCCATCCCTATCCCAAGCCATGCACACCCCTACCCTCGCTCGGTAGCGAGGGCCCCGAAACTCTGCTGCAGAATGGAGGGCGATCGGACAGAGCACCACCGCAGAAGGTCGGTGTGGTGGGTTGGATGCTGGAAGTCCTGGGAGGGTCTGGGAGAGTCTGGGTACGCCGCCGCTGCACGAAGGTTGAATGGTGTTGCATGACGCGAAGGCCTTTTGGGCGATTTCGACCATTCGACCGCTTGTTCGCACCCATCCGGGCACCCTTTTCATTAGCGCGGCCCTTGCGAACGCGAATCAGGACGACGAGAACACGCCCATCTGTCGGACGAGAGCGCACAGGGCTGGCTCGTCCGGGGGGGTGGGACGAGCCCGGACGAGCCAGGACGAGCCAGGCCTGTGGGTGGGGCAGCAGCCGAGAGCGGGTTTCTCGCTCCTCACCGCGACGAGCGACACCCAGGCCACAGGGCAGCGCGAGACACCCACCCCGGCCGCCGTAGCCTGTTGTATCCTAGTGCCAGGCGGCGAGCCCATTCCGTCTGCTCGGGCTGTGGAGCACATCGCCGCGCGCCCATTCGCTCGCCAACCGTGCGCAGAGGCGGAGCAGCGCTCTAGGCTTTGGCCGAGTGGCTGCCCTGTCCCTTTGTGGAAACTTCCATCGAAGAGTTATATATACACCGCTCTTCGCTGCTGCTTACTCCGATCCCCTCCTCGCCTCCACCTGTCCCCTGCCCGTCCTTTCCCGTTTCTGCACTCCCGCAAAGCCTCACACCCTCCAGAAGTGGATCGCAATGAGGCTTGGGCGCGCTAGTTCTGTGGCTGCCCCCCCACGTATCCTAGGGTCACCGACTTTCTGCGGAGGTAACTGCGCAGGCCATGCTTCGTAAATAGCCCGCTAGAATACACTTCCTTCTTCTCGGCTTCGCTGTCGACCTAGCGCTGTTGTACTGGCCCCGGCCCAACTGGACCCGCGCCACAGCGAACCCTCCTCCTGGCGCGGGTTGGTGATCGATGACGTGCCACTGCGCAACCGCAAGATCTAGTCGTTGACTCTTCGCGACAGAGACGCTGCCTCTCACTCTCTCTCTCCCTCTCCCTCTCTCTCGGCTCGCCCGAGGAGATTGGACTCCCCATTTTTGGCGAGGCAGAATTTTAGAGTTCCACGGTGTTGCGAGCACTACTGCTCGTCCCATATTACACGCCTCGAATAAAAACACCTCTTGTGGCCGGTCGCGCTGGGATGACTGGTGGACAATAGGACAGCGTCGCTCGTTGACACTGATGAAGCATCTCCGCAGGGGTTGGTTGCGGTCGCGAATATTGCGCAATCACACTCGTTACGCCATACAAAGCTCGCGAGTCGAGTCAAACCCCTCCAGTCTGCGACGCATGCCCCCGTGCCCCCGTCGTTCCCCAAAACACAACGGGCATGGGAGGGAGCGGATAGGCAGACAGGGACGCCTGAGGTAATGACGGGGAGGACGTCTTCAGTGCCATCTGGCCATTCGGCGATCCCGACTGATCACAAGCCCCTTGAATCTGTGGCCGTAGACGTAGACGAACCCAAGTCTGTCTGCACCCGCCCGTTTGGGGACTGGCGGACACCCCGCTCTGTGGCCGAGTGCGATTTCGGCCCTCTCGGCTACCTTGGCAGTTGCCCGTAGCACAAGGCCCATAGGGCTGATATCGGTGTGCTGCTGCTGCAGAACTAGCACTGCATCAACGCAGCAATTACATACATGGTCGTACTGTGGCATGTGTCCTGTGCGACGGGGTATTGGGCACAGCGTCGCTGGCGTGAGGGTTGCATGCTACCGGGACTGGCAGGCAGAATGCAACTGCCACCTGCTCCATAGGCAGCGACTGCCTGCATCTGCAGCGGGGAACGGGGAGGCAGAAGAACAACCTTCACGCGCTCATGTAGGACAGAGTGTTTCCAAAGACTCGGTGAGCGATCAGCCCTATGACCTCTCGTTTCCACACCCTTGCTGAACGGGATTGCGGGATGGACGGAGCGTCCGAGGAGATTTGCACCAGATCGGTCGATTCCCACCATCGTAGAAGCCATGGCCCTAAGCCTTACGGAGGACGATGAATCGATGGAATGATAGACATACAGGATGTGGATTGGAGATATGGGGGTTCTCGCCAAGTCGTGCCCGAAGAGGAGCGACACAGGAAAAAAAAAAGCCGGTCAGTCTCCACCACGCTCCACCACCACGCTCCACCACCACTCTCCACCGAGAGAGGAGAGAAGAGAGGATGCCGTTTAGCCCTACGGGAATGCACGCAATATCGATGTAATATCGACGCAATACCGCAACACCGCAACACCGCAACACCGCTCTCGCCAAGTCTGCTGTGCGTGCCCGAAAAACGGAGTCACGGCAGCAAAAGAGGCAGTTCTAGCCCTACGGGAAAATAGACCAAGCAGGAATGCCAATGCCGAAGCAATATACGAAGCACTGTACTGTATATTGTAAAGTGCATCCGACGATGCGCGACGCCCGAATGACGGAACCCTACAAAGCTATCCTACGCAGCCATCCGCCGTAATATCAACACCACGACGCACCGTTGCACCAATGCTTGATAGCCAAGCCAGCGTTTTTCTCTAGAGGGCATGTGCGAATCCCACACAAGAGCGTCACTCTAACCGCGCACATGCCGGAAATGACTGTTTTTCGCTTCCTTTCGTTGTGCGACGAGAGAGAGAGAGAGAGCGCGAGAGCGAGAGCGAGAGCGAGCAACGAGCGAGAGGGAAAGTAAGAATAGAGAGTTTGAGTCAGCAGGGTTTTTCGAGACAAGTCAGTCACAGTCAGAAAACGAGAAGACTGGAAACGGGATGGCGACCGAAGCAACCGAAGACCTAAAGGTAAGTAAGCTAGGCTAAGCCACGATGGGAAAACTCGCCAAAAAAAACCCGCTTTGAAATCCAACTCCAACTTTCCTTTCTCCCCAACTCCAACTCCAACTCCAACCCAAAAAAAAAAAAACAACAAAACATCCACCCCGCTAGACCCAAACCGCGGCCCAACTCAGCAACGCCCCGCGTCCGAGTAGAAAAGCCCCCCCTTTTCTTTTTTTCTTTTTTTTTTTTTTTTTCTCTTTCTTCTCCCTTTCTCCTTCCCCCCCCCCACCCCAAGATATCCCACCCAACACACACACACACACACCTGTATCCCCCCAGACTAGAACCAGCAGATCAGGCAACCCCAACCTTCTTTCTTTCTTTCCTCCCTCCCCGCCGGAGTAAGACCTCCCCGGTCGCACCCTTCAACCCACCAAGGCGGATAACGCGATGCCATTGGCCCATCTCCATCAACGGTCCAGCTGGACAGGGATCATATCTTTTTTTTTCCTTTCTTTTTTTTTTTTTTTTTTTTTTCCTTCCTTTCTTTTTTCCTTCTCTAAACTATCTACCTATTGTTGTTTGTTGTGTTTGTTGTTATTATTTTTTTATTTTTTTTTTTCCCCCCATTTCTCCCCTCCCCCTCCCCCTCCCTCCCTTCCGCCCCGCCCGCCCGCCCGACCGACCGTTATTCTAGAAAAAAAATTAAAATAAAAATAAAATTAAAAAAAAAAAAAAGGGATGGAATGGGAAAGGGGAGGGGGGAGGGGGGGAGATTGGAGTTTTTTTGTTTTATATATTTTTTTTAGCTATTGGGTAAGAGAGGGGGGAAAAAAAAATTAGAGTAAGACGGCGGGATTCTTGGGGGGGGGGGGGGGGGTGGGGGGGGGGGGTGATGAATTTTGGTCTACGTGTTAGCAGAGGAAAAAAAGAGGCGGACGTGGATGCCTTATTGCTCCCCCCCCCCCTAAAACAGTCATAAGAAGCTAAACCTAAAAAAATATTAGATATATTCTAATCTAAGCCTACATATGGCCCATTTCTACGGTCTCTCCGCTTTTCTGCAATCTGATTCGGCGGGCCCGAATGCAAGAGGAGTCATGGGTTTCGCAACGTAATAGTCAAGAGAGGAATAGGGTAGGGGAAGGAGAGTCTCCGCACTGCCTCCTTCATTTATTTAGCATTTATTTAGCATGTGTCTAGTGATACAGCTTGGGGATCGGGGAGATCGTAATCGAAACGTTTTTTTTCGTGGGTGTGTCAGACAGTAAACCGCGCTCTTGGGTTTGGGTGCGAGAGGCGGAGAGGAGAGTAAAGGAGGGGGGAAGGGCTGTGTTTTGAAGTTTTGGGTGTGGTGAGCGCCCTGTTTTTCTGAGGCGGAGGAGGGTCTTAATCCGTGAGGGTCGGTGTGCCTGACTCTATTTCGCGAGGGGGGTGGTATTGGAGGGGGTTCATGAGGGTCAGGGTTGCCCACCCGTTTTGCGAAAGGCGAGGCTTTTCCGAGGAGTAAGGTTCGTGAGTCTCGGGAAGACTCATTCCCGTCTCCTAAAGCAATGGGATTTTGTCGAGAGACTCGCGGGTATCGGGGGGGAGGATCGATCCGGCCCGACACCCAACTTCATTCCACTCCATTCACAGATTCGCCACGTCCCCTCTCCAACCCCAGCCCCCTGGTCCACCAACATCTAGTCTCTTCATCCCCGCCACCTCGCACATCTGAATTACAACGTCGCGGACAGCACGGACCTCGTCGACGGTAGCGCCGTTGTTAAGGGCACCCTTGAGGTGGCCTTTTAACTGGGGATTAACCTATTACCCATGCTCGGCCACCGCATTAGAGAGTGGGGTAGGGTCACTGTGGAGCGTAGGTAGGGGTAAGTGCTTACATCCTGTGGTATGAGTCCAGCGAGGAGGCAAAAACTGCTTTCAGCAGGGGTGAGGACGTTCGTGTCGCTGAGGAGATAACCGTACATGAGGCGAGCGGTGAAGCCTAGGTCTGGGGTCCCGACATTATCCAGTTGGGACATTACGCGGTGGGAGATCTTGCCATAGGTGGTGTCCCAGAAATGTTGACCGCGGAGGAAAAAGTGGGAGGGAGGCGTTGTAGAGGATTCAGTGGTTCGGGAAGGGAAGGTGGTGGCTGGGGGATCGAGGAGGGAAGGATGCGTAGCGCTTTTGAGAGATAGGAGGGCGTTGATTGCCTGCGGCACGTTAGACAAAAGATAGAAACGTTTCACAATAGCGACCAAAACAGCTATTAGAATTATTTTACAAACCAACATCCCAAAGTCAGGCGGCGAGGTAAAAAAAAAAACGTACCTTAGGCAACCCTCCTACCGCAGCACTCTTCACAAGGGCCTCTCTCATCCTCCTCACCACCCTCAACTGCTCGTCATGCTCCCGTAGCCCGTCAACAGCATACCGTAGTACATTTCCTATCTCGCCCGGACGATTGAGCATCGAGAGCGTGACGCCCGCGATGAAGTACCATATGTGCTTCGGGAGGGAGGCGTGTGTGCGGAGGGAGTAGAGGCGGGCGGGGGTGAGGAGAACGGCTGGCGAAGCCATTCGGGCTGGTTTGGCTCTGCCTGGCGATCTCCAAGACGTGGTGTTGAGCCCGACAACGGAATTTTGAATGTCGGGGGGCAGCGGCGCCTCCACCTCCGTCCAAGACCAAAGAAGCAATGTTAGCGAAAATATTTTCAAGCCGATTTCCAACTTTATAGCCCACTCCATACCAACACGTCTACAGGCCAATTGTGCGGCGCAGGCCAACGTCTTTGCTTCTCGTTCGTCCTGTTGTTGCTCCTGCACTGCCCGTGGTAGGGAGGGCTTGCTTTCGCTATGGCGGCTGTGAAAAGCCCACTCCAGGAAACGCTCGCGGTTGCTAGAATGTCTGAAGCTGACCCTAATCCGTCGGCTCAAACAAGGGCCAATTTCGAGAAGTATGCGCGTAAAGATGAGTCCGGGGAGAGCTATATGACGGAAGAGGAGTTTGTGAACGCTATTGTTCCGAGGGACGAAGACTTCGTAGGTTAAATCGTTCTAGTGCGTAGCTTTGCAAGGTACTGTTGACCGACAATCACGTCTTTGGTGTAGCATAAGATCGAACGGTCGCAATACGGGATCCTGTTTCATGTCGCCGATTGCAATAAGACTGGCAGAATCACTCTGCGAGATTGGGCGATTTTCGAGAATCTCTTGAACAAACCAGACGCTGAGTACGAGATTGCGTCCCGACTGTTCGACCCCGACGGAACTGGTACGATTAAATATGAGGCTTTCCTCCAAGTGTACAACCTCAACAAGAGCGAGGACAGTATCCCATTTGACTGGAACTGCGAATGGGCGAGTCTATATGTCGGCGGCAAGCGAAAGCGTCACGATATGACCTATCCCCAGTTTGCGCAGATGCTGCGGGGGCTTCAGGGAGAGCGTATCCGTCAAGCATTCCACTATCTCGATAAAGATGGGTCCGGGTACATAGAATCAGAAGATTTCCGGCGCATCATCTTTGAGACATCAAAGCACAAGCTCTCAGACCACCTTCTCGACAACCTCCACACTCTCTGCAATATCTCAGCTGGAAGCAAGATCTCTTATGCGAATGTTCGTGCGTTCCAGAATGTGATACAGGAGATGGATTTTGTTGATCTCATCGTCAAAAGCGCAACAGAGAAAAGTGCCGATGGCAAAATTACTCGTACAGACTTTCTCAATGAAGCGGCCCGAATCGCAAGATTTTCCCTATTTACACCGATGGAGGCAGACATTCTCTTTCATTTTGCTGCTCTGGATGAGACCTCGGACAGGCTATCCTTTGGCGATTTTGTAAAGGTTTTGGATGCCTCATGGCAAGCTCCCGTTGCTGCCGTAGGGGAACTGGCTGCGGAGGTTGCCCACAAAGCTGCAGAAACCACCAATAATCTATTACACAAAGTTTTGGAGTCTGTGCATCACTTCGCCTTGGGTAGTATGGCGGGTGCGTTTGGCGCTTTCATGGTCTATCCAATCGACCTTGTAAAGACACGGATGCAAAACCAGAGAAGCCAGAGAGTAGGAGAGTTATTGTACAAGAATTCCATTGATTGCGCTAAAAAAGTAGTGAAAAATGAGGGCTTTAGGGGTCTATACTCGGGAGTCTTGCCACAGCTTATTGGTGTAGCGCCTGAGAAGGCTATAAAGCTTACTGTTAACGACTTGGTCAGGGGAAGGTTTACGGATCCAGCTTCTGGAAAGATATGGTGGCCACATGAGTTGGTCGCAGGTGGCTCAGCTGGTGCTTGTCAAGTCGTAAGTCGCATGCCATAATCACCGATTCAGAGGGCCAAACCAACCTGAGCGGATTACGATCTAGATTTTCACAAACCCCCTCGAAATCGTCAAGATTCGATTGCAGGTACAGGGTGAAGTCGCGAAGAAGGTGGATGGTGTCCCCCGGCGATCCGCACTTTGGATCGTGAGGAATCTTGGTCTCATGGGGTTATACAAGGGCGCTAGCGCATGCTTGCTTCGAGATAGTGAGTGAGCCCTACCAGCACGAAGTGCTACAGCTCACGCAGTGTAACAATAGTACCCTTCTCCGCCATCTACTTCCCAACCTACAACCACCTAAAACGCGACTACTTTGGCGAAACCCCCCAAAAATCCCTCGGCGTCTTCCAACTCCTCACCGCAGGCGCCATGGCCGGTATGCCCGCAGCTTACTTCACAACCCCCTTTGACGTTATCAAAACGCGCCTCCAAGTCGAAGCCCGCAAGGGTGAAACTAAATATCTCAATCTCCGCCACTGCGCTAAGACCGTCTTCCGCGAAGAAGGGATCAAGGCGTTTTTTAAGGGAGGCCCGGCGAGGATTTTACGGTCGTCGCCGCAGTTTGGGTTTACTCTTGCAGCGTATGAGGTTTTGCAGACATTTTTGCCCATGCCAGGCGATGAGGCTGCCGCTGCGAAGAAGCAGGCGATACTATCTCGAGGCAAGGATAAGACATCCGGGGATACAAGGCTGCCGTTGAATAGGAGTCGTAGTGCGATGAGGCTGATCCTGGATTTGGATGAGAATTTCGGGAGACCAAGGGGGCAGCCACCGAAAGGTTGGTCGCCGCCAGTCCTTGGAGGGAGGGCAGGCATGGTAGGTGCGGCCGTTTGACACTAATATTTATCTGCTGGAGGTTCTTTCAGTGTTTGCTATAGCGATTCGGTTAGCCCTACCTATCCGTTTATACCCAACACCTGGCTGTCTTATCTACCTCTTGGTGGTGAGTAACCCATCAGATATAAAAAAGTTTTCGATCCACCTCCCCCCCTTTTTTTTTTCTTCTTTCTTCAAATGATTTCCACTTTTAAGGCATCGATCAAAAGCAAAATAGAAGATAGACTTTTTGCCTTTTTTAGACATTTCCTTCTCTGTTCTTTTTAGGTGCTTTTGTGCGTACGCAAAGTTAGGTAGATTTTTTTTCCAGTTCTTTTCCATGATAGTAGTGCTTGCTTAGAACCGTTTTGGTTTTAGATTATATTGTTTAGATCTAAAATTTAAAAAAAGGAAAAACCTTGAGAAAAATATGTGGATATACCGTTGTGTTGAAAGAAAAGATGATGATGCAAAGCCAAACCAATTTGATAGGGGGCATTGCTCACTCTTGGTGATCCTAACGTCAGACGAAACGAGTCCCTATTAGGGCCGAGGATAAACCCACCTAGTTTCCCCCCCTTTTTTTATTTATTAGAATATCTATGCAGCAAAAAACCCTCCCGGTAGTCCTTTGTTCTTCCGACCATTTGAATCTTTACGAGATACGGGGGGGGAGGGGGGAGGGGTCTTGTGTCCCATCATTCGGACTGGAGAAGTCCGCAGCACACCAACGACACCACTCCGGGAGAAACCAGGCCACTGCAAAACGAGAAAACTCACAGCCCTTCTTCGCTCGCACCAATCCTACGGGGGGTGGGGGGGGGGGAGTGTCCAGAACGACCTCGTACGCCCTCGGCATATCTACAACGGGTTAAAACCGCCGGAAAAGCTCGGATAGAGAGCATCTTGGTCTCAGGCAGCTGCGCCCCTCATTTTTCCTTTTTTTGTTTCCGGGTGTGCTTCCTTTTTCATGTCTCCTGGTCCGGTGTCTGCTTGGAAGCTTCTCACCGTGTTTCACCGGAAAGGTACTCTGTTCGACACATGTTCCTCTTCTCTATGATTCATCTGACCTGTGAGGCGAAGGGGAAGACACTTCGGCGCTTTTTTTTTTTTTTTTCGGACGATTCGGACTCTATTATCTGTGTACTACCTACTAAGCTACTAAGCTGACGTTACGCCGCTAGCTAGAAGCTAGACGTATGGGCGTTGTCACGCTACTATCTAATTCTTGAAGACGCCCTATATGTCTTACTTAAACGAATACCTTTCTTATTCCCCAGCCCGGAAGCAGAGCTAGGAAAGAGAAGCTTTTCTCAAAATCTGAATAATTCGAATGTACAGCTACAGCGGATGAATTAAGCATGCCCCAGCAGTCGGCGTTGTGTTACCATAGGTCGTATCTGAAGATTTTCGTATCCCCCCTAAAAAAAGCCATCCCCCGTGCATTCAGTAAGATATTAGCGAATTGTAAACACAGCTGTACACAGCCCCTCTCCATCTTGGTCACAACGATCAACCGCTTTACCGTACGTCAAGTCATGAGCGTACGCTTCTCCGACAAAACAAAACTGCCCTTCCCCTTCTTCCCGCAGCAAAAACGGCGTATCTCCACCACCAAAACCGTAACCAGATCCCCCTCTTTACCCCTTTGGAAGCAAGATCCACATAACCACCATGCGTAACAAACAGCAGCCGCCCAAACAATATCGACATTTCACTGACGAGCAGGTTAGCGAACTCTGCTATTGAACGCCTTCAGTTTGCTCGAAGTTATCGTAACCGGTAACAGTGTCTGGGGCCTGCCCCACTTTAGCGGCAGCATCCGCGGAGTCCATTGAAAGCGTCCTGATATTGCTCATAATTGCGTCGTAGCTGACGGTAATACCAAACTGATGGAGGAGTTCTATAACCGCCCGTTTTACCTCTTTCGAATGTAAATAGAGGCCTATCGATGTCGGTAAGTTGATGCTACCACGAGGGCGAAAAGAGTAGCATAGTATAGCTAGGATCATAACTATGCGGCTAGGACGGGATGGCGACCCTAGAGACCGAGGGGGTTCCGAAATAGCATTGAGTAAGTGGGATATATGAGGTGCTTTGTCCGCTGCCGTCGCTAATAGAGCTGTATTTTCGATGGAAGTAATGTCCTTATCCGAAGCACGGTATTCGCCAAAAAGCTCAGACTCAGCCAGCCTCGCGATATCCTTCCGGAGCTCTGGTATTCCCCATTTCAGGGCGTTCAAAGCCTCAACACGAGCAGCCGGATGAGCTTGCATGTATTGAAGAATTTCGGGGCTGGTGTAGGTCGCTTCAATGAAGTGTTTCTGCCGCACTCTGTTACCTTTATCGTCTTGACTAAACAAAAGCCTGATATAATCAGCTGGTGATAGGTTGAGCTCGTGTTTCAGATAATCTGAGGCTTTCTTGAGCTTTTCGGCTGCGCTCCGACGCTCTCGATATTTGCGAGTTTTCCGTTTCAAAGGTGGTACCGACTGACTTTGTTCAACCTGCATAGGCTCGGTCGAAGCCTCAGATGGATCAGCCATGCTAATGGCTGACGATAGAGGCGACAACGAAGGTTCTAAGGACATATTGCGAGCGTTGATATCCAATATCTATGTCCCCTTTTTCGGTGGAGTATAGCCTCAGTATCATATATCCGCTTGCAACATATTCTCCAGTACTGGGTGAAATTTTCAATAACAAAACTGCAGTATCCAGACGGAGCATAACCGGAAGCGTGCTCACTGTCACGGTCCTGAGCCTGCTGAGGCAAATCATTATTATATTGTTATGAATGCCGGCCCGTTGTTACTAGTGAATTTTGTTATAATGTGCGGTCGGATTAAATCTGCGACCAGCTAAACCGACCAGGAAGTTAGGCCTGTCCTCCCCATTAATAACGCATCAGGTAGTTGGGGTTAGGCGTCCCTCAATTGGAGATAAAAGCGGGACCACTAGGTTGGACTCCTTTTCCGGGGAATTCGTTTCTTGGAGAGTTGGCTGATTCGGGTATAATTGTTAGGACCCCTATTACTGAGGCCCTGCTAGTCTCGGTGGAATTACGACTAACTCTCAAGCCGCTGCAAACGCGATATTCTCCGCTAGAAATGTACGATGGCTGTACACGATCATGCCGCAGTGGGTAAGAATAACAAATAAACCGCCCCAAGTCTATGCGCCCCGATTTACCAAACCTGTCTAGCTTCCTAAACCGCCATTCGGTACTCTCTTCACTCTAGGGTGAGTCAATTAGGGGTCTAAGCTCGTCTTTATCGGTGCGAGGGTAGAGCAAATAGTGCTGGGTCATGAAGAGGACATCAAACGCCATGCTCACGACACTAAGGCCGAACTTCACTGGATTTCCCGTGATGCCTGACCAGTCGCTTTGTAGTGATGAGTCGAGTATAAGTTGGAGAAGGGATAGTACGCCGCCGCTGAGGTCTAGGAGTATCTGGTGGATGCTCCATCCGACGGTAGACTGGCGCTGGTAGTTTACCCGTGCTTGTGGGATATATTTCACGAAGGTCACAACGAGCTTTACGTAGCCAAGAGAGTAGATCTATCCGCAGCATCCACCATCAGCGGGGGCACTCAACGTGCCAGTTCTTAGAGGTAAGGGTACGAACGACATCGATCCATGCCCACCCTTGTGCGTCTTTGTCCTGGTCACCTCCCTTAGTGGCAACAGTGATTATAATAGCCAGTACTGCCAAAATGCTGCCGAAAAAGATCCCCATGATTGGCCGACTAATCCGCTGTGTCCGATTTGTCTTGAATCCCCAACACCAGAATTGCGAATACGTTATACAACTTAGTAGCACAGCATGCACTGCGAAGGCAAGGTCGTTGAACCGCACGGTCGGTTCTGGGGATATTGGGTTTCGGACAGCGTATTGATGGCGGATCAACGGCGAGCTGAGGAATATAGAAGTAGATATGGCGTAACTGACGAAACCCAGGATATTGACCACTGGGAAGTCGATCGCCAAGCCGACCGTTGATTTGCGCCGCCAGTTCAACCATGGCTGTGGGTAGAATGAAGTGCTCCAGCAAAGGACGCTGGAAGGACAGGGACTATGGTCAGGGCGATTTTGAATTCGCTAGCTGCACAGTGTGAACTTACTACGACCAGCCTAGTAGTCTGTGTGGTGAAATGTCAGTTTGACGGGATGTCAGGTTAGAAACATACCCGGCTAGTTACCTGGAAACTGCATTTGCTAGCCAGAGGCGATCTGGCATCTTCGGGGGTTTGCTGGAGCAAAACTCTTCAGGTCCCGCAGCTCGGATAATAAGATAGGGACTGACAGTTGAGCCGATGACGGTCACGCGAAATGATGAGTGATGTCACGTAGTTAAGATGGCTGGCTTATGCTAGTAGGGGCTAACCGGCGCTATTTGGCGGATGAGGGGGTCTAGCCCGAATTGTTGGTTGTCTGTCGCCGAGCGTGCTCTCCTCCTGCAGATTCGAGGAAAATGCTACGCAGTTGGGCACGGAGAGCTTGCTTCGGGGTACTGTATAGTAGCATGGAGCAGCATTGAGAATCATTAAGCAGCGTTGAGCAGCGTGGGCGTGCGATCAATTCATGCGCCGGCGGATTCATCGTCGACGCTTACATAATCGTGTTCTGTGCGCAAGGAGGGATGCCACTAGACCAGGTGTGGCAATCGCCGACTGCACTCACCCCAATCCGATGTGGCGCGTTCCTCACTCATGTTCCCTCACGTCCTCTACTGATGGTTTAGACAGTCGCTTGTAGCGTCTTGCAAACCGTTTTCCTCCCTTTCTCTTATCGCGTCACGGCCCGTGCGATGGCTTCTTCACCATCGACTCACCGGAGGCCTTTCAACACGCGCGGAAGAGGACGCGGTCGCCCCCGTGGCCGACCCTCAAGCTCCTCAGCTTCGAACCCTGCGCTTTCAAACGGAACGCCTGCATCACCGCTTGACAAGCCTAAGAAGCGGAGATATATACCAGGGGGCCCTGGGGGTGGGGGAAGGTACGTGGATGAGGATGGAAACGAGACACCCGTAGGCGGAACAGGTCCAGGAGGATATGCATACACGGGACCGAGGGGACGAGCTGGAAGAGATCATACGGCAAACGGACTTACTCCAGCAAGGGTTAGGTCACGTCGGAGGGAAAAGCTTGTAACAAGACCAAGGTATAGTTCGGCCGCAGCGGCTGCCGCAGCTGCTGTCCAAGGAGATGGGTACAAGCCGCGAGAGGAGAGGGGATGGGAGGAATTCCATCCTCAGCTGGAGATTGAGGCAACTCTCATGGTATTTAGTGCAGATGAAGTGGATGGGATTACCCCGGCCAGCACAAATTTCAATGGCGAATCGACAACCTCAGCGGATGACGTCTATCGACGAAAAGCTTCGACAAACGGAATCAACAGAGGAGGGACCCCGAATGAGGATACTATAGGACTTTCTCCAACACCTGCTATAAATGGCGCCAACGGTCATGCTCTTACACCTCCGGCGAATAGCGAAATCGCCCTCCCTTCTTCTTCAATAGAAGTCTCCATGATAAATCCATTGAAACGACGTCCAGGTCGGCCCCCAAGACGACCAGAGTCGGTATTCGGCGCCAGTTCAACGTCCCCAGGTCTCAAAATCATACCTCCCCCAGGACCGAATCCCAATGAGAGGCTCACTCTTCCAAAACCATCTTTCCGGGCGACAGATTCATTCTCGCTCTATGAACAGAAAGCCGCCGGCCAACAGCGCTACGTCGATCGTACTATGTCTAACGTAGGATATCAGGAGAGCGACGAATTTATTCGGCCGGAAAGAAGGCTCATCAGGGTTTCGGAAGGTGCCATAGAAGAAGATCTTGACCTTGGACCAAGTGCCGCAAGTGATGGTGAAACTAACAAAGCCCTAGGGGGGGGAGGCGTTGGGAGAGTCGAGTATGATATGGATGAACAGGATGATAAATGGCTGGCAGCCTATAACGGCCTTAGGAAGATATTGGACGTGGAAGCTATCACCAGGGAGATTTTTGAGATCACAATGACAAAAATTGAGAAGGAATGGCATGCCCTCGAAAAACGTACGCGCACTTGTCCCCCGGTGATTAGTGGTCTGAGCTAACCTACTTTTAGGTATACCGAAACCCAATCCAAAGCCCCCGCAGACGCATAGACCGCGGTCGAGTTCTGCTGCTGCTGTAAACGGTGAGACTGCCGGTGGAGGTACGGGAGAAGAACAAGATAGCAAATGCGCTATATGTGACGACGGGGACTGTGAAAACACTAATGCTATAGTTTTCTGTGACGGATGTGATCTCGCTGTTCATCAGGAGTGCTATGGTGTTCCTTATATCCCGGAGGGCCAGTGGCTCTGCCGCAAATGCCAACTCATCGGCCGCGGGACTCCAGTAAGTGTCCAGACGTATTTATGGTCTTAAAGTGGCTCCTCGCTGACCGTTTCTACAGACGTGCATATTCTGTCCTAACACTGACGGCGCTTTTAAGCAAACGAATTCGTCGAGGTGGTCTCACTTGCTCTGCGCGATTTGGATACCCGAAGTTACCCTTGGGAATACTCATTTCATGGAGCCGGTCATGGACGTAGAAAAGGTCCCGAAACAGCGATGGAAATTGGTTGGTCACCACCTTTGGTCGATTGACGTTAGCTGACACTGTAACTTCCTAGACGTGTTATATATGCCGGCAGAAGATGGGTGCTTGTGTCCAGTGTGGAAATAAGAACTGCTTCATTGCCTTTCACGTCACTTGTGCGCGCCGCGCTCGACTATTTCTGAAAATGAAGTCCGCACATGGTGGACCTGCAAATCTCGATTCTGGGGCTCTAAAAGCATACTGTGACAAGCATGTGCCGCCTGAGTGGAGAAGGGAAAATGATGTTGATGCAGCGATAGTGGATGCTCAGGATTTCTATCATCACACGATGAGAGGCCGTCTATGGGCTGATAGCCAGCAATCGGCTCTGGCCCCGCAACTTCATACGACTGCTGACCATGGGGACGATACTTCGCACCAAACGGGTCCTCGAATAAGTCTTTCCTTAGGAGGGAATAAGCGAAAGCGGGCGCAACCGCCCAAAACCGTGTGGAAGCTACCTTCTGGCGCGCCAGTCATACCACAAGTAGTATACAACTCAGTTGAGAGCTCCCTACAGAGGTTCACAGTACGCAAGCGAAAGGAATACGCGGCCGAAGCCTGCAAGTACTGGACCCTAAAGCGAGAGGCTCGAAGAGGCGCAGCACTCCTCAAACGACTGCAGCTACAAATGGAGACTTTCTCCTCAATGGAGATCACACGTCGAAACTTCGCGGGGATGGGTGCCGCCGGGAGGTTGAAACTTCAACGGCGGATAGAATTCGCCTTGAAGCTGCGCCAAGACGTCGAGAGATTGAGGCTCCTCTGCGACGAGGTCAAAAAGAGGGAGAGAGAGAAACTAAAAGAAGTAGAGATACTGAAAGATGTTGTGGACATCGTATATTTCCCGATCGCACCACTTCTGTGGCCTATTATGGAGAAAGCGCATGCGTAAGTTGACTACCGTGTCTCACCTACTTTTTTATTGTATTACTAATGCCTCTGAAGGCTTGATGGCAAGGGACTTTTTCGAGAAGGTTTTAATAAGCTGCGTGCTAAACTGGACGACCGGTATTATACGTCGGTGAAAAAGTTTTCGACGGACCTCCTTGCCGTGTTTTCTTCCGTGACCGGTCTCAACCCCGCGGATGTGGTTGCGAACCGTGAATTTCAGACTAACGGGAGTCTCCCGGCGAAGACCGTTCCCGCGGATCAGAAGGAAGGCCGAAAGATCGCCGCCCGGGTTAGCCGCGCGGTGGGTCCTCTCCTTGCCGAGGCACGGCGAAAGGAGCTCGAGCTGGAAGGGAAACCTTACGAGAAAGAGGTACAAGAATTGGACAGCTTGTGGACCAGTAGCTTGCCATTGAGGAGAAACTCCATGGCAGCGTCCCTGTGCGAAGATGGTAGCGATGATGGCATAGCCATGAGAGACATCTCTGCAAACAGCGTCATAGGGCTTGAGAGGGAAAAGACGGTTGATGACATCAAGGACACAGAGATGAGGGATATTGTTCTCGAGGCGAAAATCGACGTTCACGACGAGGATGCCCCTGGAGAGGATGTTGATGATGATCCATACTTTCTTACACTCCCGACAAACGACCCAATGGACATCGATAACGGTAGCGGGAAGCCCGCACAAGAGGAGATTTTGTTGGCGGATAACCAAAATAACATGCTCAATCAGCTCTTGCCTAGAGCTGAGCTTGAGAATGGCATTTGTGGACCAGGAACCACAACACGAAACAGAGGACTGGAGAGGGGAGACAAAGCGGATTTAGCGGGAAGCCGAGAGTACGGTACTTCAATCCCCCAGCCGACCCCGCCAACTTCACCTTCTAGTAGCTCTGAAGGCGAGGCGACGGCTCCAGTCGCTCACGGCGGCATACCGTGGTACATGCAACCCTTTGACCCTGTTGGTACTATCATACACGAAGAGCGATGGACGGGCAGAGAAGTGTTGAGAGGGATGAGTGAAGAGTTGAGCGAAATTGATGACGACGAGCTCCGTGGATTAGTGGATAATGATCCAGACGGGTCTAGTCAAGACGTGGATGGTAATATTCAAGCAGATGTGGTGGATACTGCTGCTACTCCATCACGCAAGAAGGCTAGTAAGCGAGCGAAAGGCAGCAGGAGGTCGAGAAGTTATCGCTGAGATTGGTGTTGCGGGTTGGACGGAAAGCTCTGGGTAGGGAAAGGCGCCTTGTAATATACGTGTCTTGTGCATTGGCTAGGATGGCGTCCAGTCATTATGGGAAGGAGACTTGCACGCCCGTTGCAAATAGTGAAAGCTGTGGCTATGTACTCTAGTTTAGCATAATTACTTGGTGGGCGGGAAGTCAGGCTGAATAAAGACATCGATGACTTGATCCCATCACTGACGCTCTCGGCGGTCCGTAGCCTCAACATCATCGCCTTGGCACGGATTGCCCCCCGTTTTTCTAGGCGACGCCTCCTGTAGCGAACCTCCCTTTTATTTAACTCAGCTCTCAACCTCACCACCTCCACCATCTCCCCCATCTTCCTTTCATCCAACCCTTCGATAATCCATCCTCCGGGGAAGAACTGCGTTCTGCCTTCGCTCCAGGCCATACTCGCAACGCTCTCTAGGACGCGTCTGTGGATCTGCTCATCTCTCATTCACTCCAGGTTTCAGACCGATTTTTGCAATCTCACAACCTTGCCGCAACATCATCGCCTCTCGTCAATCGTAGTAAGACCGCTAGATCAGCTGCCCGTCTCTAACATGACTACTATGGATTTCGAGAACGAATCTCGCGGATATGACGGTAAGTATATACATCCTGTTCGACCTACTCTGCCCTGTGTTATCGGCACTGGAGCTGAGAGGTTTCTCACCGCTTCGAAGCTGACTGCACCGCGTGTCAGACGAAATCCGTTACGATCGTGAGCGGAGTGCCTCACCCAGGCCGACGCGACGCGATAGTCCCCGTGGTGCAAGACCACGCAGCGCATCCCCAAATGGACGTGTCGATAATCGGTAAGGCCTTTTTATCCTATCAGCCTGGTTACATGCCCCATCTTTGCCCCTTCCCGGCTAATTCGCGAATGTCCCCCCCGTAGTCCTCCAATGCAAGACAACCGCCAGAGCGATGATAAGGAAGCCTCTGCTCGCAACCCTGGCTCTAACCTCTTTGTAACTGGCATCCACCCTCGTCTCTCTGAGCTTGAGGTTACTCGTCTCTTCGAGAAGTACGGAGATGTCGAGAAATGTGCCATTATGCTTGATCCGCACACTAAAGAGTCTCGTGGATTTGGCTTCGTGAAGATGGTCACGGCTGAGCAGGCCGATGCCGCCAAGGAGGGCCTCCAGGGCGAGGTGTTCGAGGGTAGGACATTGAGTATCGAGAAAGCTAGGCGCTCTCGTCCTAGAACACCCACCCCCGGCAAATACTTTGGTCCGCCTAAGAGAGGTATAGTACCTATCCTACCTTGCTCCGAAATATAACTAAGGCCGAACAGAGGATGTGCGCGGGCCTCCACCAGGCCGTTACGACCGCTACAACGACCGCCGTGGCGGTGGCGGTAGATATGAAGACTCTTATAGGTCCCGTGGCTCTTCTCGTTATGACGATCGCGATCGCCACTACGGCCGCGACCCCCGCGACGATTATGTACCACCCCGTGGTATCGACCGTTACGCTTCGTCTGGACGCGAGGACCGTTATGGCCGCGGCGATGATAGGCGTGGATATTATGAGAGGGAAAGTGGCCGTTCTAGCCAATATGCCGAAGCAGGGCCTGGCGCGAGAGAAGCTCGTGACGGAGGAAGCTCTTTCGGCGGAGGTAGAGTCTACGAAGATCGTGTTATCGATGATCGATACTCCCGTAGATAATTGCGATCGCTGATCTGGCTCGTCAGGTCCCACGGGGACTCCAAAGTAGATGCGCCCGAAGGCCGCCAGCCGTTTACGAACTTGGATCAGCACTTCAAAACGTTCTCCCCCAAAATTGCTTCTCCATACTACCTGCAGTTTTTTTTCTTTTGTTTTGTTTTATCCTGTACCATGTGTTTTCTTTTGCTTTACTCGTGGCTCGAGGGGACGACAGGCCGCCGCCAAACACCAGAATGCGCGCTCTGTTACTTGAAAATGGCCGAGGTCCCAGGGCGACATGACAGATCGATAAAAAAGAAAAGAGGACGACAAAAGCGAATCGGGGCTTATTTCAACTGTTTCCGATATTCATCGGTCTCGCAGGATTTCCTTATTATGCTCCTTGACATTCGACATAACGTCAGACGGATGGAGGCAAACATGCTACTGCCGTTTACTGGAAATTCACCTCTTGTCGAATCAAGCAGCACTGTTCATCTACTCGTCCATCAGTTGTATTACTATCGCAGCCAACCTCCTTGTCATTTTCTTCGGCTCTAATTCGGAGATGACAACACCCTCACCTTCAAAAAATATCGATGACAGAAAGCGGGAAACGTCTGTGCAACAGTAGTCAGTCTGGCATTCCAGCGTTGTAAATGCCTCCCAGAAACCAACATTTCAAATCGTCTTTGCAAAAACATGAACAAATCGCCAGTGTACGGGAATCTAAAGCCGTCCACGACGACTACCCTAAGCGTGACAACTCCTCAGTGGAATGACAATGACGCCGCTGTAATTCGACTTGATCGATACCTTCGAAACTCTGTCGTAATCGTCTTCGCTTGCACTTTCACAACAGAGGCACTCTAAAGTCTCACTCGAGTACAGCTTTAATCGCCCTGAACAGCACTAACGCTACTTAAAACAATAACCGCCCACACCATACCGCACCATAGGGCCTCCGGAAGGTATGGGGAGGAAATATTTGTACTTGTATATGCCCATACAAGGAACCCTTTTAATATCACATAGGCGCCGACAACAAGGTTCTGAGCGGTGCTGAGTTTTATCAAGAATCACTAGAGAAACAAAATCATTAGTACGTTTTAGCTGACGTATTTCTTCTTTCAGATCCCTTTATAGTCACGGACCGGTCGGGACATACACAAAGATATCGCCACCTAGAATTAAATACTCCGAGTACTGAGTCCATAAAATTGTTGTGGGATTTTCTCAGCACATGAATGCTTGAGTTAAATATTACGAGGAAATGATGTCTATTTGCTTCCGCAAATCGGCCAGCCAGCCAGGCCATTCCAAAATGGACATGGTGCCTGCCAACCTCTCAATTTCAGAGAGGCATATACTTCAAACTGAGAAGGATCACGTTCCGACCCAGCAACTTGGTGTAAGTAAACCGCTTTGCGGAGCCCGCCAAGCACCTCGTGCACCAAGCAGCACTTGAGCCCAGACCCGGCCGGTGGCATTCAACACAACCACCTCAAGTACCTTGCCTGATCGGGTTTGTATTCTGGAGAGGTGATGTTGCGCTGCAAGGTGAGATCGGGCCGAGGTGGATGTCTGGTGATATTTAGGGTGGGAAGGTTGGTTGCTAATATGCACGAAGTGGCGAACTAGAGGGTTGCAGGCCCTGCAGTTATGCTATGACACTCATATTAGGGACTTGGAGTGCTGTGGCCTGTCTAATTTTTCCAAAGCAGCCGTCTGGAAAAGGGGACTGTATATATAGGACTTTGGTTGATAGTGTATCGATTAACGGTAACGAACGTTCGGCGTACATGACTAAATCCACAATGCAGTGAGTAAGGGCGAAGGTCATGCCCACCTCCTTCACAACTTCCCCTTAACCCCCTCCGCCTCCTTCCCCAAAATCTCCACATCCCTAAACGGCACCCCCAAAAAATCCCACATATAAACCCACCGATCACTCCCAAAAAACGGCGACTCCTCCCCGCACCTATTCCTGACCCAAAACCACGGTGCTCCAAATGCGCCACAGTCCAGTGCCTTTTGCGTGGTATCGGTCAGTTCTTTCTTGCAGACTGGGCTACTGGTGGCTTCAGTGATGATGGTGGTGATTTCGGAGGGTGTGAAGAGAGAGGTAGATGTTAGAGCAGTGGCGAGGTTGGGGGCCTGCGAGATGTCGAGGTGCTGAGTGAAGATGGAGGAGAAGAGGGCGAGGAAGGTTTGTTCGTAGGTGTTTTGGGGGTGGTGGGCTTTTATGTAGGTTAGGGCACGGAGGGGCTGTGGTTATTTTTCTCCAGTTTAGTAAATTTTTATTTTAAAAGAGAAAACCTTCTGATTATTATTGTTGCTCTGGAAGGGCTGGGTAAAACATACGAGGATGGTGAGGACCGGGAAGATGCTCGGGATGCTGACTTTTGGGAGGTTAAAGTATTTTTTGGCCCGCAATTGGTCAAAACCCATATATTTTGCCTTGGCGGGGAGGAGCATTGGGGGTTTGTTGCCTGTGGGGATTTTTATATATATCAATATGTACGAATAACTGGCTGGGGGGTTGGTCTTGGCCTCATATTCACGCACCAGTGCGGTTCATTATGCCGCCCAAGAAGACGGGGTGGAGTCTGTTTTTGGTGGTAAGCGGTTGGGCTAAGGAGAGAGGGGAGTTGTTGGGCGACCTACTCAATCTCTACGCCATGGGCTAGGAGGGCGTGGCGGTTTTTTAGGAGATAGGTTGCTGCATAATAGGAGTAGCTATGGAAGCTTAGTATCCTTCCAAGTCTTCCCCTGGTTAGCTAAACAAAAGACTCACGGTGATACTGTAGGTGTGACTTGGGATTAGCGATCGAACCAATTGGTTATGTGACGAGGAAAGGGAGTTTTGGGTTTATCACTCACCGCAATCAATGAAAACGTCGATTTTTCCCGTTATATTGGCCATGTTTGGTGGGTTGTAGGAGCGTGACGTCTGGTAGTTTTGGAGCTTGTATTTGAGTGAAGCGCTTGTGCCGAGGTCCAACAGCGCACCGATCGATCGATCGATCGCCGCCGTACATTAGAATCCTCGACGTCCCAGGAGAGGCATCACTATTTCATCATGTGAGCCCACTTCCCTCGCTCCTTGGATATCCGTGATGCTGCGAGAAGTCGCTTTGGTCATTGGTGCGTCGCGTGGTATCGGGAGACAGGTCGCAATTGATCTGGCGAGGAATGGATATGCAGGCGCGTTAATTCCCTCGAAACGCAGGAACGTGCAATTTATCTTTGTTTACGGGATCTGATTTTACGTATGTGATGACTAGTGGTCGTTGCTGCGAAAAGCACTTCTGATGCAGAGGCTGTGCAGCCGTTTCCGCCAGACCCCAATTCGAGACAGTCAACTATTGATACTGTTGTGAGGGAGATAGCTGGGGCTGGTGGAGACGCAACGGCTATTGCTGTAGACGTGAGGGATTTTGAGAGTATTCAGAGACTTATAGATGAGACAGTCAAAGTAAGCAGTATCTAAGTCAGGTAACTTGGAGTGCTAATCTTGTGATAGAAATACGGCCGCCTAGATGTCCTAGTCTATAACTCCGGCGCGATATGGTGGGCCTCTGTCGAAAGGACGCCAATGAGGCGATTCCAGCTCATGCAGCGAGTTAACTCGGAGGGCTTGTATGGAGCTGTGCAAGTGGCGCTGCCGTATTTCAGAATGAATGGATGGAAAGGGCGGATCATCGTCGTCAGCCCTCCTATATACTCGAGATTTTTCCGGGGAAAAACGGCGTATGCAATGGGAAAGGTCGCGATGAGTGTTCTTACGAAAGGACTGGCTATGGATTTTGAGGGTGAGGGTAGAAGTGAAATGGCGATATCTAGTATCTGGCCGGCCGTTGTAGGTTACCTTTGATGGAGTTTGAATGGCTAAGTGCTTGCTGACACCGATGAAGGCTATCGAGTCAGGAGCTACTGGGCAGTACACGGGAAAAGACCCTTCAATTGTGAAAGACCTTCGGAAACCGGTTGGTTAATCCCGAAATGAAATGGGTGACGTAATCCTGATTGATTCGCATAGACTATCTACTCCGACGCTATCTTGGCCATGCTCAGAGCTCCTGCAGCGATGGTGAACGGCCTCCTTACGGTCGACGAGGACTTCCTCCGCGAATATGCAAATGTTACTGACTTCTCCAAGTATGCTGTTGTGCCGGGGTCTGATCCCCGGAGGATAATGCCGGCTAAATTCCCAAGTTTGAGGGTTGCCGAGCAGGGCGATGTGGGCATCACTACTGTTACTAGAAGGTCGAAGATATGAGCGCGGTTTTTGCGCTGTTCCATTGTTCAAAAGTTGAGGTAGAACGCATCTTGTCCCACAGTGGCCGGATTGATGAAGCACGCCCACCTCCGTTTCACCGGCCCGCCCCCCAGAAGGGGGCCAACTAAAGTCACCCAATAACTAGAGGCTAGATAGGGCCTCAGGTGTTCAGTCGCAAGGCTTCACCTGGGCCGCAGGAGGGCCGCCAGGTTAGTTGCCGGGGAACGTAAAATACATCGTGTCTATTGCATCGTCCAGAGGCGACTTGCAGGAGGCATGGGGGGCTGTTTCCCGGCCAGCCCCTCCGCGCACACACGAATTTCGACGGCTGATCGACGGGGGCGTGCCCATTTGGAAGACAGTCCAGACCACGTGATCTGAACGACGTTGATACCAATACCTTAACGACGATAAGCTTTTAAGCCGCAAGCGCCCTGACATGTACATGAAGTGGATTTCCCGCATATCAAGCCGGATTTAGAAGTCCGCAGGTAGCAGTCCATCTTGTGGAGAAGAGCGGTTGTGGGCAAAACGGCGGATTTGGGCCGGATTCGTGCACTGGCCGTGGCAGCGTTTCCGCGCGGGCTTGGGCTGCAAATCCCGATCATGCTGTCAGCGCGTATTTGGGCTCCTGGAAGGGGCTGGAATGGCTGTATATGTGACTTGCATGGGTTTTTGAACGGGAGACTCCAGTGTGTTCCTGAGTTGTGTTCTGATGGGGTGGCGACCTCGCTAGTTCTGGGGAGTACGCGTGGTGCTGCTGTGTTATACGCGCAACCACCGGAAAACTTAAGGTGCGACAAATTTCCTATTCCACCGCTATTCTAGCAACACGCTCTCTTTCGCACTTGGCAACTCTGTAGACGGATGTGTTCCATCGACGATCGGGTCAATCAACAATCGAGTTGCGAGCGCAGGGATATCGACTGGAAGTTTCCTATCGACTCCTCTTTGCTGCAAATGCCTTGACCTGGCCGTTGGGACGGAGTACGTGATTCGCCTAAACCGCCACTCCCCTTGCATGTTCCTGGATTTCTTGCGCGTCTCGTCGGGTCGTTGAGGTGATCGTTGTGAGCTCTATCGGTATACCTCCTTCCAAAGGTCTTTGGCGGCGAGCTAGATGTCTGAGCTAATGCATGGGAAGGCTTTTAGAGGCTATCGGGTACAAAGTAGAGTCCTAGAGGTTCCTCTCTCGCGGGCATTACGATGCCAGGCCATTACAAGCGGAAGTTTGAAGACTTCGATCCTAATGCATCTGACCCTGATGATGATGACTACGACGCGAAGGCTGAGCGAGCGGCTAAGCCGAAACAATCTAAAAGCCAACCCAAAAAACGGTCGAAACGATCGCGTCGGTCGGGTTACGATACTGATGGCTCAGAAGATCCAAGTGAGGACGACCTAAGTGAGGAGGATTATGAAGATGCGGAAGACCCACCTGAAGAAGAGGAGGATGTGGAGATCAACGAGCGAACCGGCCGACCGAAGAGGAAGACCACAAAGAAAACCACCACGTATGAAGAAAGTGACACGAACGACGATGACCTTGTTATCGAAGGCTCTGAGCCAGAGGAAAAACCGCGGAAGAGGTTGACCGTGAAGCTAAAGGTCAACACGCCTGCCCCAACAACAGGTCCTGGCCGAACATCAAGGGCTGGAAGCGCTACTCGCAGCCGTCGAGGACTTAGCAATGAGCCCCAGTCAGCTGGTACGCGAAGAAGTAGCCGGCTGCACCACGACGAACACGATCCCGTTGTTGCTCTTACTGGTTCAGGAAAGCACGTCGAAATAATACGACCAGCAACTAAAAGCCCAGAGACTAAACCGGGACGGCCAACACGCGGTTCAAAAGGAATAAAGGCTCCAAGTACCATCGTAGAGGCAGAGGATGAAGCGAGCATCGCCCCAGCAAAAGGCGAACAAGGGGATAATACAGCTCAACCCGAGAGAAGCACTAGCACGCGCCCCCATCCTGATAGGAAAAGCCGATCCGATCAGGCAAAAGACTCAGACATCATGGAGCGAGACGGAATAGCCGTACTAGGAAAGACAGATACGCAGAACGCTACCCAAGGAGATAGTGATATACAGATGCTTGAGGACACTCCTGTGGATGGGATTATCCCCGAAACAGACCCAGATGTAAACGCCGAGGGCGACGACGACGATGATGACGAAGAACCAATCTCCAAGGGCGGCCGTACAGGAAGCACTAGGGTAAGTAAAGAGACCCCTATAGTGTGCGCCAAAGCTGCGCTTGCTAGCGAAGACCGGGCCGTTGTGGGTGACAGATTATTGCTACAGGCCAGTCGTGCAACTAGGAACCAGCGCCCAAGCCGGGAGCCAAAGAAGCAACGAAAGGGCGGTGGGGGTCAAGATGATAGCGATTTCGAAGTGCCGGATGAAGAAGGCGATGAGGACATGTCCTCTAACTCAGAAGTAACCGATGCCTCTCCCCGAAAAGGAAGTCGGGGAAACGACGAAGAGGATTACGAGAGTAGCAACACTCGCCAGTCTGGTCGGTTAGCAAAAGGCCCTTCGAAAGGGAGCGATAGCGTATTGCACGAGGGGGATGAAATCGCGGAAGAACTAGAGGAGCTTAAAGCTGGGGATAGACCAAGGAGGGTTCCAAGAACTCAAGAGATTATCTACGACTCCCGCCCGCATTTGCGCAGAAGGAAGAGAGATGTGGACTATCGTATCGTCAAACCGGACGTAAACTTGTTCCCTGACTTCGCTGAAGAGGCACCCTCTGCGTCTCCATCACGTCGCAGTCGTGCTACTGGAGGAGGAGCCTGGCAGCGGGATCTATTTTCTACATGCGGACCGTTTGGTGGTGCAGGTGGTCCTCCACCCGTATTTGGTAACCGCGCCTTTGGTGCAACTGGCGGGGTTGATTCAGACAGCAGCGATGACGAAAAGATGCAGCGCCCTGGCGGCCTTGGCGGGACAGTAGGAATGACACCTACGTCTACAGCACCTCCAGGTCTTTTGGCTGCTGGCCAATCTCACAACATGGATCCTCTCCAAGGCCCCTCTGGCACTCCGGCAAACCTTGGGAAAATCAAGAATAGGCAGGCGCTGGCAGATGCAGATCCTTTGGGAGTTGACCAAAATGTGAGTTTCGACAAAGTTGGAGGCCTAGAGGACCATATCAATCAACTGAAGGAGATGGTATCCTTGCCTCTTCTATACCCCGAGATCTTTCAACGTTTCAAGGTTACGCCACCTAGAGGCGTTCTTTTCCACGGCCCACCGGGAACCGGCAAAACCCTTTTGGCTCGCGCGTTGGCAGCGAGTTGTAGCTCAGAGGGCCGAAAAATAACCTTTTACATGCGGAAAGGTGCTGATGCTTTGAGCAAATGGGTTGGCGAAGCCGAACGTCAGCTCAGACTACTTTTTGAAGAAGCGAGGAATAGCCAACCAAGCATTATCTTCTTTGATGAGATCGATGGTATGAATTCACTCCAATTCGAGGTAGTAGGGTAGAAGCTAACATAAATGATATAGGACTTGCGCCTGTTAGATCTAGCAAGCAAGAGCAGATTCACGCCTCCATTGTATCCACACTCCTAGCTCTAATGGATGGGATGGATGGCCGTGGACAAGTCATAGTAATTGGGGCTACCAATCGCCCGGACTCGATAGATCCTGCATTACGTCGCCCCGGTAGATTTGATCGAGAATTTTACTTTCCACTCCCGTCGACGAAAGCTAGGAGGGCTATTATAGATATTCATACTCAAGGGTGGGAACCAGGGCTTTCTGATCCGTTTAAAGACGACCTGGCTGCATTGACGAAAGGATACGGAGGCGCTGACCTGAGGGCCTTATGTACCGAGGCTGCCCTTAATGCGGTTCAACGGAGGTATCCCCAGATTTACAAGTCCAACGAAAAACTGTTGATAGACCCCACAACTATTGACATCACGGCGAAGGACTTTATGATATCAGTCAAGAAAATCGTCCCATCTTCAGAGCGGTCAGCCTCTTCCGGTGCAGCTTCACTCGCACCTCATATTGAACCACTCCTACGCAAGCCATTTGCAGAAATTAAGAACATCCTTGCCGAGATTTTGCCCGAGAGAAAAAAGGTAACAGCCTTAGAAGAAGCACAATTTGAGGACTACAAGGACCCAGATGGAGGGTTTGGGCGTGAAAGAACGCAGCAAGGTAGACACTTCATTTATATTGTCATTTAAATATCCTAGTGCTAACCCATGACCTAGAATTCGAAATTTCTCGAGTGTTTCGACCGAGGCTGCTCATTCGTGGTATCCCCGGAATGGGTCAACAATACATTGCAGCCGCTCTTCTACATCATTTCGAGGGTCTTCACGTGCAGGCTTTTGACTTACCTACCTTACTAAGTGATTCTACTAGGGTAAGCTGACAACAGAGCACTGCGCGTTTTCCAAGAGCCAAATCAAGGATACTGATTTTTTTTAGTCCCCGGAAGCAGCGGTTGTGCAACTGTTCGCTGAAGTCAAACGCCACAAACCTGGGGTCATCTACCTCCCTAGTGTTGATGTATGGTATAGAACAGTGGGCACAACTGTTATCTCTACATTTCTCGGACTTTTGCGAAGCATTCCTGCTACTGAGCCTGTCTTGCTACTTGGTGTTTTGGATAGTGATCCGGACCTTGTCGACAGAACGATGCTAAAAGATTTATTTGGTTTTTCAAAACGAAACCAGTATGAACTTGACCGCCCACACAAGGTTTGTGATGATGACCAATTTACGCTCATTTATCGAAGGTTGAGCTAACTGCTCACAGGAAAGCCGCCACGAGTTCTTCAAGAGTGTTATCGGCTATATTCGGATGTCTCCTAGTGACTTTCCAAACCCAGGCACTCGGAAGAAGCGGAAAATCGAAATTTTGCAAGTCGCGCCAGCTCCTCCTCCAAGGAAACCTACTAAAGAGGAACTTAAAAACCAATTAAAACGGGACATGTTAGTTCTTAACTTTCTCAAGATCAAGATACAGCCGATCATGGACCAGATCAAGCTCAAGTACAAGAAATTCCGAACCCCTATCATAGACCACCTGCAAATAGCATACCTTTTTCAGGAAGACGATCCAAACTTTGTGGTAACTGATGTACCACAAGGGAATCGGCCCTACGAGAAAGCCTTTGATAAACATGGGTATGAGGGTCTCTTGGAGAAGGCAACTGGCAAGTTTTACTACAACCGCGATATTGGAATGATTGAGGAGCGTCTATCGAATGGATTTTACAAACGCCCAAAGGATTTCCTGACCGAAATTCGTTTCCTTTGGAAAGACGCAAAGACGGCGGGCGACAAAGATAGGCAGATAAAGGCCAGCGAGATGGTTGCGAATGTGGAAGTTGACATTGCTACGATTGAGGCCGATCTATTCCTAGGAGACTGTGAGAATGTATACCTTCGGTTTGAGCAGAGGGAGAAAGAGAGGGCCCTTGCCACAAAGGTAAGCGGGCCCGAGACGGAGGCGACAGGACCTACAGTCGCAATACCTGGAGTTTCACCGCCCTTAGCAATCCCTCCTAGTGCTGTCCCGGCGGGTATTGGAGACGCGACAACTGGTCCTATGCTGGGTCAACCCACACAGGCTGATGCACCACGCGGCCAACCTGGCCCGCCGCCTGCCACACCCATCCGTCCATCTCAATCTAGCTCTCTTTCGAACGGCGTTGTAACTGATCCAATGCGTCAAAGCGGGTATATCTCTCAAAGCAATGGGTCCTCTGTCCCATCAGGTGCCGATGGAGACGTCGAGATGACAGACAGGGACTCGTGCCCGCCAGTACAGCGCGTGAGCCAGCAAAGTGGGCTCCATGACGCTCAGTTTGTAAAGACACCGTCTTCACGACTACCCTGGATGCTTCCACCGAAAGAACACTCTACGTTGTCCAATTGGGAGCTTTTTCCAAGCGGGGCAACCACTCAGCGTTCACAGAAGTCTGTATTGACGCCCATGCCTCCCGGTTCGCAGATTGAAGATTTCAGAAACGACGCGTCTGCAACGACTTCAGGACAAAAGGCCTCAGATCAGTCTGCTCGATCATCTCAACCGTTCAACACACAAAGTTCAAATGGCATTCCAGGTTCTGGAAGGAAAGAGGAGCCAGACTTCAGCGCCTATCCCGCTAGATCTCATGGCGATTCCCAGTTGCCAAATACGCAAGGTAAGCTCACTAGTGTTCCAATTATTCGTGTAAACAGAATGAACTAATATGGGGAAGAAATGCATTCAGATGGAAGCGCACCAAACAGTAGCCAAACACATTCCCAACCTCCTGTTCCGCATTTTAATGCCCCGAGCAAACAAGCGGCGCAGAATAGCATTCTATCGATTCTCAACGACCCTCCGACGGCGTTAGTTTTGGACAGTAATTACATTGATAAGCTTCATGAAGAGTTTGCCGAACGAACAAGTGGATGCTCAGTAGAGCAATTGGAGCAGATAAATGCAGCTCTCATGGATGAAATTTGGAAGACCAGGGATGAGTGGGATAGGAATGTTGTTGGGGGTAAAGCCCAGAGAATTTTCAACGAGGTCATCGAAGATGTTGTGGAGATGCAGGCTGTCCTCCCTGCGAGTTTAGGTACGGTTTAGGTGATGTCAACAACGGGCTTAGCGAGCTACCCGTACTGAAATTCTGGGAGTTATGGGATTAAGGTGGTGGTGGACGCTTGGGGCAAACCTAGATGTGTACTGTATGGCGAGCTAGACCCCGACCTGTCCGTATTGTGTGATTGTACTGTACTTCTACGTGGTGTTGGGGGCGAACTATTGAAATAGAGTGTTGCGCGACATTTCCACTACGCATGTCTATGGGGGAAAAACAACTAGGGAGCCTCTGTACTTGTACAGAATGGTACGGGGTCACAGAGAACAAGGACAAGTATACGGTGTTGTTCCTTGGCATCAGGTTGGCGAATCACAGACGCTCGGCGTTGCTCTGGCAACGGTCTCGGGTCTAAAATTTCATGTTGACAGTCAGGTCTCGCCACGATATACAAATACACGCGCCCGGCATCTTACTAGGTATTTTCTACCCCAAGAAGCATTTAGCGCCATGGCGAACTACGGACCAGCACTGCCTGGCCCTGCGCCTTTCGCAAGACCAGCAGGACTGCCTGCAATGGCACACGAAGACGATACATTCGCCGGCAGGGGCAGGACTGGGTACCAAACTCCTCGAGTGCGCTTTGAGGACGAGTGCGGGGAGGACGACACCGAGAATGTCGAGTACACAACGGAGATACGCGCTGCTCTCCGAAACGCGGCCCCTCGCCGGAGGAAAACGACGCAGAACCGACGGGTGGAGATACACGAAGACATCGGTAAGGAATCCCCAACAATAAACAAACCTATTTCCTCAACGGTTTTAGCAGCACCCACGGTCTCCCGATCCACGGGCTGTTCTCAACCTCGACGATCATCACTTCGGAGCGCGAATAGCGAGAACCCGCCGCGACACTCTCTATTTTCTCAGCCTGCGCACCGTATGCCTGTTATTCCAGAGGCCAGGCCCACAAGACGTCGGGTATCTGCTATCCTAGGGGAGAGAGGAGCCAATTCAACGCGTACACCTGCAGGCGGCAATCAGCCTGACAAGATGCGGCGCCAGTACGAGAGCCTCTTCGACATCTCTAGGGATGAGCTTTACGGAGAGAGCAAACTCGAGACGGATAAACTAGGGAAGGAGCCCCGACGGCGGACAATTTACGTCCCTTCAGAAGACACTACAATCATGACAATCCACCCGGGGGCTAGTCTAAGGGCTAATGACCCAGACCGCATGAGATCCAAGCACCCCAATCTGGATCTTGTTACGGTGTCGGAGGATGACGGAGAGATGGTCGATCACATTAAACGAAGAGCGGCGAGGAAGTCACTTGCTGCTGCCCCGAAAAGAGCTCCGCTTTCGCAGGTGTCCAGGGCTAACCAGGGCCAGCTGTCCTCACTCGAAATCGCAGGAGCAGGCGGCGGGAAGGAGAATATCCCTCCAAATGGAAGTGAAGCTGGAAAGAAGAAGGGAGCATCAAAGATTGTAATCACCATTGACGAGCAGAAGCCGGGGGCGGTCAAGGTTCATTCGCAAAATAAGGTGGCTAAGGCGCCTCTAAGCCGAAGCCGTCCAGAGAGCGTGCCTGATCAAAAACAGGCCCAGCACAGGGCCCCAAGCCCTAAGCCTATCATCTCCAGCTTCCAGAACTCTCCCACGTCGCGAAAGAGGACTAGCAGTGAATCTGCAGACAGTTCAGGAAGATCAAAATTCTTAAAGCAGAAGAAAGATGCTACATCTCTGACGGACAAGCAGCTCGCGGGGACAGCCAGAAAGCCACAACAATCCGGTGTACTGAGGCTAACGCCGCCAGACCAACGCACCTCTCCCCGTCTTCGTTCACGTCGGCCGGAAAAGGTTCCTTCGAAGCTTAGCGTGCCAGTCGTGCTCCAACTTGCCCAGGAACACCAAGATAAATACCCGATTCTTCTCGAGAACATTTCAAGGCCCGAGATGTACGAAGAGAATTGGCTCAACCACCAAGAAGAAGCTATTACACAGCTTCTCAATGGGCTCTTTGATTCCGCCGCTAGCAGCCAACAGCAACAGCTAGGTCTTCCGGAAAAACAGAACGTGAGGAGGGCATTGCTAGGCCTTTACCAGCAGCCTTCTTTCCCATTGCTCTACAAGCGGCTACAAGCGTCTCTACTCTACGGTGCCTTAAGTATACCAAAGGAATTACTCTCGAAAACCATCCACCTCAAGGACGACGTAGGTTTCAAGCGAAAGTTTTTGACCCTGTGGATTGAGACGTATCAGCCTTTGATGCTGAGGGCTGCTTCCGAGGTCGTTATAGGACGAGAAATCACCCAGGCCCCTAGAAATTCCGGCGGAAGCTTGTCTGAGAATGATGAGCGGCGCGCCAGGGCTGAAAAGAAGTCTATCGAGACTTTCTTGGATATATTCCTGGTTCGCAACGAGGATGCTGTTCGTCCGAAAAACACCGTTGGCAGCATTGGTAATATCGCACGAGGGAATACTGGGGTTTCATCCTTGGAAGGGAATGTATCGGATTTTGGCAGTCAGGGGTGGGCTTGGAGACGCACAGTACTTCGAAGTTTGATGCTTGTCCTCCTCCTGGATACAGGTAAAGCAAAAGGGACTATTAACGACTGCCTGTTCCTCAAATCATCCCCGCACAAGTCTACTGCATCTGTCCTACAGACTCTCAGCAGCCTTGTATTACCTTCTCTGGGTGACATTACTCGGCCGCTTGGGCACCTTAATTACCATGTTACACATGTCCAGTACCCTCTCGAGGAATACGACTACAAGATCACCAACCTAGCGACAGACATACGGGACGGGGTCCGTCTAACACGCTTGGTCGAACTACTTTTGTACCCGCCATCGTCTCTGCTAAGGGAGAACGACATTACGGTCACCATGCCGACTGGAGATGTTCTCACCACAGCTTCAAATCACGCGGACTCCTGGGTGCTCTCTCACCATCTGAAATTCCCTTGCATGGGTAGGGTGCAAAAGGTCTACAATGTGCAAGTGGCATTGGCGGCCCTACAGGGGGTAAGAGGAGGAACAGCAAATCACGGAGGCGTAAGGGCAGAGGAGATTGTAGATGGCCACCGGGAAAAGACTGTAGGGTTGCTGTGGGGATTGGTGAGCAAGTGGGGCTTGGGCACACTGATAGATTGGGGGGAGTTGAGAAAGGAGGTTCGCAGGTTGCGGCTGCGGTTGCGGTTACAGTTGCAGGAGAAGAGGGGGAAAGGAGCAGGAATGGCCAATCAAGGCGAGTGTGATGAGAGTGAAGAAGAAGAAGATGAGGAAGAGGTAGAGTTTATGCACGGGCTTGAGAGACACACGTATCTGCTCCGGAGATGGGCATCAGCCATTGCGAGGCTGCATGGGAAGAAGGTGACCAACCTTACGACGTCCTTTGCAGACGGTGTCATTTTTGAAAAGATTGTCGACGAGTACGAAGTCTATTTTCCATTCCAGCAGCAACAGCAACAGCAGCAGCAACAGCAACAGCAACAGCAACAGCAACAGCAACAGCAGCAACAACAGCATCAGGTGGGACCGGTGATTGAGGGGAGACATGCAACGAGTCTAGAAGGGAAACTACGTCGACTGGGATGCAGCCACTACTTTTGTGAGTTTTTTTTTTTTTGTTTTGTTTGATGATGGCAGATGACTGACGATGTTTTGTGATGATGCTCCCCTACAGCCGGGCTCTTTGGCCGTAACGTGCGCGCAGGACGAGTGTTTGACAAGGATTTTGTGCTTGCCGGGCTGGCGTTCATGTGTTCACGATTGCTACAGGCGTCGATTCGAGGCAGGGTGAGTTGCGCTGTAGTTTTTTTTTTTTTTTTTTTTTCTGTTTGTCACATTGTCACGATGCAGTTTTTGTGATGCAATTTTGTGATGCAGTTTTTGTGATGCAGTTTTGTAATGTAGTTTGTGAGAGGTGTGTGTGTGTGTGTCTTGTGTGTGTGTCTTGTGTGTGTGTGTGTAAGAGTTGTGTGTGTATGTATGGTAGACTAACCGAGAAACACACGACAGGCGGCGATGACCATCCAACGTGCGTATCGCCAGTGGCAGCTCCGGCGCCAGATGCACGAGCGCGCGGTGTTGTTGAGGTTGGCGCATGATTGCCAGACGGTGGTGGTGACGCGTGACCGGGTGATTACAGCTGCGCGGGTGATCCAGCGGGCGTATCGGCGGCATCTCCACTGCAAGATCGACCGCCTGGTGTCTTGCGTCACGTCGTTCCAGGCGCATGCGCGAGGCGGGATTGCGCGGCGCAAATTCAGGTTCGAGAGGCTGAATTCAAAGAGACGGGCAAGAGGAGGAGGAGGCGGGTGGTGGTGAGTTGGCTTTGGTCTTGACCGCATTCCATTCATTCGTGTTGTGTGTGTGTTTAGGGTATACACGGCTATTTTATCTTAATTTTATTTTATTTTATTTATTTTTTTCTGTCTTGTGCACTAAATCTGGCGCCCGGGAGAGAGGAGAGAGAGAAAGAGAGAGAGAGAGAGAAAGAGGGAGAGGAAGAGAGCGAGTTGGTGCGGGGCGCGGGCAGCAGCAGCAGCGGCGGGGTCTCTTCCCAAATCCATGGATATGGCATTTCACTATTTCACTAGCATTACATTAATGTGGAATTCGCGTGGGGCATTTGGCATGGGGGCATTGGCATGCATGGGGGGGAGGGAGGGGGCGTCATGTGGAAACGAGCAAAAATCCAAAAAAGATTTATCCCCAACCCACTCAGAGACCAGAAAACAGAATACCAAGAAAGAAAGGAGAAAAAAAAATATATATATATTACGAGATTCCCTCGAATGATTGAAATTTATTTTTTTTTATTATTTTTTTTTTTATTCGAAAAAAAGGATAGGGAAAAAGGAAAAGGAAAAGAATGAATGAAAGAGTTATTGCTTCAAGGAAGGGGGTTTTGTTTTGTTTTTTTTTTATTTTTATTTTTTATTTTTTTAAACTTCTCCTAGCCCCGATAATGTACCCTCCCCCCCCCTACATAGTACAGATGCGATGAGAATCCCATAACCACGGTTTCGTTTCTCTCTCTACCCCTCCCTTCCACCCCCCCCCCCCGCATTCCGTTTCCAACATTCCCCCGCCATTACGTCCCACACCACCACCGCCACACTGCACTGCACTGCACTGCATCGCGCACCACACCACACCACACTGCATCGCACGCGCGCGCGCGCGCGCACTACGTACGTTTGGATATACGACGGTGCTGGAAGGATGAAATAATGGGACGGGGTGTGCGTTTTCTGACAGATATCGCAACTGTGTGTGTGGAGTATATTTCCGGTGGCGAATGCTAGTAACGGACTATGTGTGTGCGGTAGATACATTCCTAATAGTCGTAATACTAACTAAAATCACAGAACTATGTATGGTAAGTACAATGTACATTCATTCATTCATTTCCCGACAGCAACCGCCGGTAACACATTTCCCGCCACCAACGACAACGCAACTACATATACTGTACACCTTGCACACAGTAGTACATTACATTTCCCACCACCACCACCAACGACAACGCAACTACATATACTATACACACTACACACAGTACATTACATTACATTCCCCCCTTCCCCCCCCCCCCCCCTAAATGAAATTAGCAGGGGAAAGTTATATTGTAAAAAAAAATTCCAGAGGGAAAAAAGGGTAAAAAATAAAAAAAAAATAAAAAAAATGTCGGTTGTCGTGCAGTTTACTTATCACTTACCATCATCACATACATACATACATGTGTGTGTGTGTGTGTGTGTGTGTGTGTGTGTGTGTGTGTTGTGCCCACGCATGCAGCCGTAGTTATTAGTTTATGGTTTGGGTTTGGGCTTTTTTTTTTTTTCTTTGTTCGGTTGGTTTCTCGGTTTCTCGGTTTCTCGGTTTGTGGTGTGTGGAGTGTGTGTGTGGGTGGGTGGTTTTGGGCTAGAGGGAAGGGAAGCAGGGGGGGTGGTGGTTGGGCTTGCAATGCCAGATGATGCCAGATGATGCCAGGGAGGAGAGGAGAGGAGGAGGAGGTTAGTCTGGATCGTTATTAACCATGTCTCCGTCATATTTCCCGTCGTATTATTCTCATCATCATCGCCATCACCATCACCGTCATATTATTCCCACCACCACCACCCACCACGCCCACCCCCCTCCGACCAATATCAAAACTAGCCAACCACCCAACATCCAAACCACCCAAACCAACCAACCAACCAACCAACCAAATCACACACAACCGCACCACCGCCACCAGAACCACACAACCGCAACCGCCCCACAAGATATAAGAACCCCTTGTAGCTCTCTCTCTCTCTCTCTCTTTCTCTTTCTCTATTTTCTCTTCCTCTCTACAGAGAAAAGAAAAGAAAAAAAAAAAAAAAAAAAAAAAGAAAAGAAAAAGGAAAGAAAGCTACATCTGCTTTATATAACCTCACGCTTTTATATAGCCCTCCCCCTCCCCCTCTCCGCGCCTGCACGAACGAGCGAGCTCCCTGACTGACTGACTTGATTCTTGTCTGTTGTTATTATTATTATTATTATCGTATCATCACTGTCGTCATCATTATTATTACCATCACAAATCACTACTATCATTTATCATTTATCATTACCATTACCATTACCATTACCATTATTACCCACACTATATTATATATATATATATACCGCGCGACTTCTTTCTGTGACTGCTACATTATTATTATTTTTTCTTTCTTTCTTTCCTTTACCCATCCAACAGCAAGCTAAATACATATATATATACACACATACGTACGTGTTCGCTATTGGGGTTGCTCATATCAAAGCTGTTTGCGTTAGGGATATTCACATCAGGTTTCTTCGCATCGGGGTTGTTCACATCAGGGCTGCTCGCGTTGGGGATATTCACATCAAGGCTGTTCGTGTTAGGGAGGGGTATTCACATTGTGGTGTTCACATCAAGGCTATTCGCATCGGGGCTATTCACATCGGGGTTCTTCACATCAGGATTCTTCACGTCAGGGCTATTCACATCAAAGCTATTCACACTAGGGCTCCTCACACCAAGGGCTATTCGCATCAGCACTATTCACATCAAAGCTATTCACACCAGGACTCTTCGCCATCGGCGCTATCATTGTTCACATTGTTATTGTGACTTGACAAAATAAAAAAAAAAAAAAAAAAAAAAAAATGTCACTCACGAACCTTCCGCCAGAGCTACATCATTTAATCCTCAGCCATCTATCGCCGCCGTGCCTCCTGGCCTATGGCTTGACGTGCCGCACCAACTATGCGCTGCATGGGCCGTCGCTGACAGCGCTGACGCTGGGGGTGTTTCACTCGCGCCTCTCGTCACTAATCTCCTTTCTCCACCTGTCGTCTGCTGTAGCGGCGAGTTCTGGTTGTTGCGGTGGTGACAGCGGCTATACGTCGTCTCTACCGTCATCGCCATCGTCCCATAGCGTTTGTGTTCTGCTCAAAAAGAGAGAATCCCGCTCTCGAGTCGTGGTGACAAGCCGCCAGAATGCAATTGCGAGCAGCGTACTCCGCCGCTACAAATACATCCAGACGCTTGACCTCCTACTCTGGGACCTAAAGTCCTGCACTACATCAGCGATATCCGGTCTCTACGCGCTCCGGAGCCTTACTATCCGCCTTGACCACCCCTACATCCGCCACCCCGACCTATCCAAAACATACTGGGAGACGTGCGCTCCCAGCACACTGTGGAATTGGCTGAGTAGTACTTTGGCACCACCACCACCATCATCACCACCACCACCACCACATGGCAGCAGCGATGGCGGTCGAGCACCGGGGAAAAGAAAGCCGATGGGCGGCGTCCTGCAAAGTGTCCACCTGGAGCGCTGCGGAATCACAGACTACCAGCTTGAATGCCTGCTAGCGGACCACCCGCATATCCACACCATCCACCTGCAAAAGTGTCTCATCCTGACAGGGGAATTCTTCGAAGCCCTAGCGCGCTCTGTTTTTCTCCCCTCCACACTCAAAGTCCTCATCTTTACCGATTCCAGCAGCGAGGGCATTGACAAGAGGATATACCCGTACATTTCAGAGCTCAAGGCCCTAAAGGTATGCTATGCATGCAATTTCAAACCCCTTTCCTCTTTTTCCTCTTTTTCCTCTTTTTCCTTTTTTCCTCTTTTTCCTTTTTTCCTTCCCTTTTCCTTTCCTTTCCTTTCCCTCTCTTCTCTTCTTCTTATTCTAATCCTACCCACCACCAGGTATTAGACTTCCACAACTGCGCAAATCTCCGCAACGAGGACGTCAAGCACTGGAACGACACCGTGTGGAGGATTCCCGACGTCAGACTCCCGCAGGAAGAAGGGGAGGGCGCCGCTGGAACAACAGCAGCAGCAGCAGCGGCGGCGGCGGCGGCGGCAGCGGCAGCGACGGTCGCGGCCCCGGGAGCGCGGGGAATCGAGGTTGACGAGGAGTACAAGTAACCGACTTCTTGTCTGCTGTTGACAGCGTTTTTTTTTTTTTTTTTTTCCCAGTTGTTCCTGCGTCAAAACAACATCACATTTTTTTCTTACTTTAAACACCAATTATTTTTTTTTCCCCCCCAACGAAACCCTTCCCCCCCCTTCCCCTAGCCCCACGATATATGACGTCACAACACAACAAGCCAAATTTATCAACAAAGAAAAAAGAGGAGAGAAAAACATGACTATGACTATGAGTATTTATTTATTAGTATTAGTAGTTTTTTATTTTTATTTTTTTTTGGATAAAGGAAAAATCGGGAGGGAGATAGGGAAATTAAAACAACTCAACACAACGCGTACACGCGCTAAGTGTGCGTGCGCGTTTGAATTCTGTGTGCAAACTGACTAGCTCTCTGCGGTCGCGATCGCTGTGGTGTGTTGGGATAACAACATGGACTAGAAAGAAAGGAGAGCTTTTTTTTTCCCCTCATCTATTTGGCCCCCTTGTGTGGAGGGCGAAGGCTACATACAGGACTGAAACGAAAAAAAAAAAAAAAAAAAAAAGCCGCATACTGTTTCTCCCGCTTCTCACCCGAGAAAAAGAACATAAGTAAGAAGATAAAAAAGTAAAAGAAAAAAGAAACTCCGCTGACTGCAAGACAAAAGATTCACATCAAAGACAACAATCAATCAATCAATCAAACCAAGTGTGGAAGAATGGGGTAGATAGCCTTCCGGGGCAGCGCATATAGCAAATAGCAGTAGCATGGGCACATCTTGAGTTAATTAGCCATTAGGCTCTATATCATGTCAGTGTCCTTTCCCCTGGAAATTCACACCATCTTGAATATTGATGGCTCATACTTCGCATGGTCTGACCCCGCTCGGCTTCCCCTGCAACATGGCTATTGACCTGTTTTCAAATCGACGCGACGTGATTCCTAAAGTTTTGTGATTATTTTGCCCACATCACCGCGTCGACGTGCTTGTTGTGGTGCCATACCTGCACGAACAATCATCACGCCACCCCAACAAACTACTGGCTGCACTTCCAACCCCTTCTTTCATTGTCTTTATCCTCAATATTCTTGCACTAGCGGTCTTGCAGAGTAGCTGCTGTGCCTTTAAGCTTCCAAATTCTTTTCAAACACCTGCTTTTGGAGTATTCTACTCTCAATCAGTTGCTCCACTAGCCAATTCACATCACTCCGCGAAATACGACGCCATCGAACTCCCTACACAAAATTCATCGGTGGTTCGTCTCCAGCCCTGGCAGATTCTCAGCTCTCTCCCCCGGGGCGTCGCAAAAAGGAGGCATAGCGATGTCTATTAAGGACGATTCGGGTCCCCATATAGAGGCCGAAATTGCAACCGAGATAGTTGTCCTTGCACACTGGATTCAGCGTCATGAGTATGCCATCAAGCTCCCTCATGGCTTGTATGTGGCTGTAAGTAATGAAGGCACTGTTGCGAATGCCCAGCATGCCAATTGACTCCTAATCTAGGCCAACAACAGCGTTGCTGAGGACAAGCCATCCACAACCATCGAGTTCTACCTCCACCGCATCCCCCTCCGCGAGCCTAAACTCCACGTAATGGGAGACTTGTACTTGATCTGCCGGGCAAAGATTGGCAGCCTGATTCAAGAGCTGGATGACAGGATCCGAGCCGATACCCAACATGACGTTAAAAAAGCAGTTCATTATTTCGGATCCGATGGGAAAAGTAGAGGCCGAAGGGTAACAATCGGCTATCTCCTGGGTATCCTCAAGGAGAAGGCTGGGATCTTGGTCGATTTTGCTCCGTTTGTTATTGGAGCAATGAACAAGCATTACGAGCGCGAGCGAGCCCTAAGAGTCCTCGAAGGTCTTGAAGACATGGCACTACCCCAGCAAGGATTTGTGCCCCATCAGAATGTCGAACCACGCATCGTCAGCAACTGTTCCAAGTTGAGTCCATTCCACATCTTTGCCCACCTCAATGAGAAACATCGGGTAGAATCCCTCCAGGAGGAGCAGGGCCGCCATGGTCAATTCGTCAGACAGGCCATTGAGACAGTCGTAGCGGATGGCGACCTTGAGGGGCCTCGTCGGGCTGCCTTTGCCAATTTTGAATCCGTTAGGGGCAGGGGTGGTAGTGGCGGGCTTTCGGGATGCAAAGACATGAGCTACTTCTCCGACAAAAATGTCAGCTCTCGCTACGACCCGGTTCTCCAGACTCCAGCTTATAAACCTTACGACTCTGGTTATGTGAGTGGCGCAACCATAGAACAACTTGAAGAGTATAGCAAACTCGCTTTAGAGAAGGAAAGCATGGCAGCAGACCGGCGGGCTGTCGAGCCCGGCAACACCGCCTCCCGGGTTCTGCTTCCCCAACTGAAAGGCCAGATGACTACATCTCCTGCGTTGCAGTTTCAACAGCTTACTAACGAGGTCTGGGTTGGATATGGTTGCGATAGGCATGTAGCAAATGGGGGCAATCAAAGCAGAGGCGACAAGTCATTCGACTGGGATGCTCTCATCGAGCGCTGTCCTGCTAGCGCTTCTTACCTTGACGGAAGCTCTGATGATGCCTTTAGTTGGGAGAGAGCTCTCGGTCAGACCCGGCGGACGCAACTCTTTCCCACCTCTACTTGGTATGACGATTCCCGCGAACGCGCCGAAACGGGCAATAGTTATTTTAGCTATGGCGTCTCTCAGCTTCGTTATGAGGAGCAGGCTCGTATAGAGGACCATGGAGATAACCAAGAGGAGTTTGGCGGTGTCCCTGATGAGGAGACTGTTCTCCGCAAGCGTGCGCACGCAATGGCACTCCTCGAGGGTACAGATGAGGATGCAAACGAAATCGCCAACAATTGGGATGAAAGAAACGCTAGATGGCTTTCAGCGTGGATTAAAGTCCCAGGGGATCCCGAGGAAGACTTGAAGAACACAAAGGAGGGTTTTTTTTTCGTGGAACACCGCAGTGTAACTCGTTAAGCTGATTTAAATGTTAAGAAGCGATCTGTATGGCTTCTTGTCTATAGGTTGGTGATAATGCTGTAATGGCGCACCGCCCTCAGCTAGCTTGCGTAGGGATCCTTAATATGTGATGTTTTAAAATTATTGTTAGTTAGGGAATGAAAGTAGGAATCGGGCTCGTTGGTATTCACTTTGGATGCACTTAGGCTATTAAGCCTTCCCTAGAGTCTTCTTTATCATTCCCACCGTTGTGCGCCGGCAAGGTAGCTGAAAACTCATCGGTGGGGCTGGACTGACGCAAACATAACACCCTCATCATTCACGCGATTTCCTGTGTTATCCTTACCCTTCTTCAGTGCGAGAGCCAGGAACAACACCCGGTTCTTTCCATCTTCAACATTGGTCTCGTTATCCCTTGCAAGAACCAGAAATGGCAACCGTAAAGCACTGGCTGCATGCTGTAGCTGGAAGCCGCACGCATCGAGAAACCCCCACTGAGGTCCATCGCCACGAGGAGTCTGTCGAATTCTGGTCCGCCACCATGACCAGCCCTAGCCACCCAGTCAGCCTCGAGCTACCAGCGAACCTAATACATACCGAGCCCTCACGCACAGCAAGGGTGAACGATGTTCGGCGTGTGCGCGGCCACCAGGACGTCATCCTCAACCCCGACTGTGAACAGATGATCACTGCTATCTTGTCGGTCATGGTCAACAGCCCCCATCGGCCACTGCCGCCTCAATACAACAGCTCTCTCCTTCATGTGCTGGAATCGTACGGTTCGCTTGTTGCATGTCTTAAACACGAGAGGCGCAGTAATGAGATCGAGGCCCTGGCGATGGAGAACACCCTGAGAGAATGGGAAAAGGAAAGAAAGGAATCCAGAGCAGAAATAAAGAGGCTAGAGGAACGGATTGCGCAATACCAGGGCGTGGAAGCAATTCGTAGAGCGAGAGAGCAAAGTACCTTGCAGGACAGGAGCTATGAGACGTCTGATCGCGCTATTGCACGGATTAGAAGACACCGGAGACGGAGAGGTAAGAGCGGGGCTGGCTCCAAGTGTAGGTTAACACAATATTTCCGAGTTGCTAATGAATGCTAATAGTCTCTGGCATAGTGCTACATCAACCGTCGATAACCGGTAACCGTATTAATCTCTCGCCACCTTCAGGGGGCAAAAGTCAGGAGCTGCGTATTGGCCACCCACCGACTACCCGTGACGGAACGGCCTTATCAGCCATTATATCTCCTGTACCAGACGGACCCTCCCGTGAAGTATGCCCTGCAGAGTCCTCCGTTGAGTGTCTACCGAAGCTTCTACCTTTACCGGACGACACAGATGACGTAGAGGGCAGCCCGTTCCTGAAGACCCAGCCTTTGTCAGAGACGAGCTCAACGACTACGGTCATTAACCTTCAATTGGTTCCGGAACCTATCGGGACGACGGGCCGCGGAACTGCTTTCCCAAGGTCATGCCACTCGGGGCCAGAGGGAGTCGTTGGTGCTAACGATGCATCACCCAAAGTTTGCGGGCTACAATACAAGAAACGCTCCCAGAGGCAGCTCTCTTTTTGCCCTGGCGATGACTCCAGTCTCTCGATTGGGGGTCTCGTCTCTCTGACTGAACGAAACACTCAGAGCTGTTCTGGCATTTTGATCAAGTCTGTAGCGTGTAGTGCGGAACAGAGCTTGCAATCGGTTAGTCCAATTCATGGCTGCGCCCAGATGCAAGGACGCCTAGAAGAACGACACAGTTCAAACTACTCGGTGACCCTAGATGATAAGACGGAGGTAGTTGGACCATCGGCCCGCATGAGTGTCCCGGGAGTATCAGCCATAGAGAGTCTCAAAAGAGTTCAGGCTGCTGTCCGCACGACAAGGCAGGAAGAAACTGGCAATGTGCGTACACTCAATGCCATGGCTGCAGCAGTGTTTGCACGGAGGGTCTTGCAAAGCATACCAACGGAAAACAATAACGGCAGCCAGAAAACGCTAGTGGTCGAGTCCACCCACACCCTCTTTAAAAATACACATGATGGAGGAAGCGTGGAAAATAACCGTGCAGAAATTAGGGGTGTATAGCTCTGACGGGGGTTACTTTGAGGACGCCGCGATGGATTCGGATCCTTGGAACTTCAGTAGTAATTGGCTGAGGCCTCGTATCTAAGCACATGGGTGGTTTTTGGAAACAGGAACTCTCAAAAGGAGGATTTGGCAAATCTGCTGTGTCCACACATACCGTCGGAAAGGGCGTCTTAGGGTAGTAAAAGCAGATGGAAGAGGTGAGGAGATCTGGTCGCTCGATGAGGATGGCAGGGTTTCAGATTTTGTGTCTGGGCCGGCATGGCTAAGAAGCGGGGATTTTCATTACATAAGCAGTCACTACATGAATTTGAGAATCACTTTTTCACCGCTGATCAGAACCATAAATGCTCTCTATGTAACAGTTTCGCCCATGACTCTCACGGCTAAAGTCCCAAGTGCCCCACTCCGCCTTGCAGCGGAACCGCTGACTCCAAGTGCATTTGCCCCATTCGGCACAGTCATTGAAAATCCTTCGCGCTCGGCTCATCAACAATCGCTTGATCCGACCTTGGGAGCAAAGGGTTGGGGCCCTTCTGCAGTTGCTGTGGCAACTAACCAAGGCACGGCGCTGAGGTACAGTGATGTAGCTCAGCCGGTAAACCTGTACGATAGGGCGCCTAGCCGGCTTTCAGCTAAATTGGTCATGAGTATGTTCATCTGCTCGCCAAGGGAACTGTTGCCAGAAGTGGAGCCTATTGGGATTACAGGCGAAGATAGCCAACCGCATGGGGGAGTTGAAGGTCTATTCCCCATCAGAATCCTCGAGCGACACCCCTTCACCACACAAACCTTCATACCGCTGGGGCTTTCATCTTCAGACACGAGATATCTCGTCATCGTCGCTCCCACTCTTCCGGTTTCAAGAGGCCGGGAAGCGCGACCACCCCCTTTCCCCCTGCCAGAGCCACGAAAGCGGCGACCGCTCAGTGAGATACTATCCCGAGCACGGCCACCGCCATTCCCAGAGAATGTGTCCCCGGCGCCGTCCCCTGATCGCGGCAGGCGAAAGGGACTGCCAGATCTCAAGAACCTAAGAGCTTTTATTGCAAACGGATCCCAGGCAATCACTTATGGAGTCGGGACTTGGCATGCGCCTATGGCTGTCCTCGGAAAATCTAAGGTGGAGTTTGTGGTAGTGCAATATAGCAACGGGGTCGCGGAAGAAGATTGCCAGGAGGTGGAAATCACTGCCGACATCGTGAACGGCATGGTGGTGGCCGCCATCCCGAGGATTGGTTTCCAGACACCAGTGAATGGTGGATTTAAGGCAAAGTTATAGGACTCGGGCCAGCCTCCAGTCGAGCGGGTCTACAGTATATGGGTCCAACACTGAAGGCCCAGTGTTCTCGATGCAATTGAATAGTCATTATTTCCCTGTATAAGTGACACAATGCGAGTCGTCCTACACGACATGTGTTTGAACGGCTTGCTACTGAACGGTGAGATGTACTCTGCAATGCGTACTCTCAATACCTGCGCTCAGTGTAACCCGCCTAGTTTTGGCTGTGGTTCCGTTGTCGAACCTGGGTTTGAGTTCTCCGCAGACGCTGATACGGCAAGTACAGCAACACGACGAGCAGGCGATAGTCGATAGCACTGCACCGATCAGCTCCCTGAGCTTCTAACTCGTCGATGGAACGCAGTATGTGCGTCATCCTCTTGTGGAAACGCGTTCGATTGCTGTCATTCTATTTCGAGTTCAGGTGACCCAGGGTTCCTCAGCAGAGCGCACTCGAGCAGAACGACCCCCAATTGATCGCGCTGCCTTTATTAGGGATAACTCCCCATGAGAATCGATGGGTTATTCATGTTTGTTTCGAAGATATCGAATATTCTTTCAGGGGTTTTGCGACCATGCGATGCCTCCGAGTCCTATCGCGGCCTCCGATTCCGATCGCCTCCTGTAGAGCTTAGAGCCCTGTTGACCCTAGCTACCGCGATGCAGCCACGGATATGCGTTAAGAAGCTCTTTCGTTACGTTAAGGGTCTAGAGTTTCTTAGCCCGTGCACTGGGTAGACATATGCCAGGGAGGGTGAGATGATACAGCTATCTATGTGGAGTGGACTGGGCCCTACTCCGCATATTTTCTATGTATTGAAAGGAACTTAAGTCTAGGAAGCAGTGGATATAGAAGCTATGGGAGGTAAACTTTAGGCCGACGTGCGGTCTCAAATAGGGTTGCAATCGGTACCTCTAACAGTATCGTGGCAGATCTCTCAAGATTCCCACCAGAGAAACTTGTACTCTGTAGCTGTGGCACCTGCTGGTGTTCCCTGCTCCCCGATAGGCTCTCTGAAACCCCCGCTTCCCGATCGTAGCCACCTGATCTGGAATTGATCTGGGATAGATCGCAGGACCTGAGAGTTTGTTAGGGGTATAGGCCCTGCGGACGGCAATATCGAGTGTCGGCTACAAATAGCATCTCCAGCACCGACCTGCATTTTTTTAGGGTCAACCGGCCTTTTAACGAAAATAACCTAAACACTAGGACAAAGTGGAAGAGCCATTGTAGGTAATGGACAGACCTCCAAGCCGCGATGATACGGAGACAGGGAGGCAACAGCCCGCAGGCGAACTACAGATGAAATACTCCTTGGTAAGCTAATTATCTATCCTTATCTTTTATTTAGTAACACCAACCGTTTGGAGATTTCGCCGGCATCTCTAGAACAAATCTTAAAGCACTCCAGTACTCACTTCGTTAGTTCCCATCGATGCCAGCGGCGGGACGGCCTCACGAAGAGTATGGACAGTCCTCCTTTTACCGTAGCCCTACCCAAGGCTTCCGTGGACGCAGCACAAGCAGAGGCGATAGGGGATCTGAACCGCAAGGTTTTGTCTCCACCCAGCAAACGATAGGCGATGAAATGATACCTTCAGTGCCAGTTGTTTTCCAGCGAACAAGGTAATCCAGCCTCTATCTGCTTTTCCACTACATATCGCCGACGCCCGCTAACGGGGCCACGGGGTAGCAGAACTCGACGAGTAATATCACCGTCAAGCAACGGAACTTCATACACAAGGGGCTCACCGGAAGATCCCCCCTCCCCAGCCTCGCTTGCAGCATATGATATCTCACCATTAACACCGTTACAAATACAAGGGTCCCTCGACGGAGACGATCTCTTGGAGCCAGTGATAGCCGATGAATCAGGGTCATTTGATCTACTCGCACCATCAGAAAGTGGAGGACACGAGGCTTTCTCGTTGGAAAATCGTATGGACTTACTGATTTCAACCAAACACCTGGAAGTTATCTTCGCGGAACCAACAAGCTTCTCAAAGTTCGTCGAGTTTCTAGGCAATTGCCGTCCGGGATCAGTTCCAGTCCTATCCTACTTCCTAGGTGCGAAGAAGGCCCTCAAAGCAATCAGTTATGCAAACGCGATTGCTTCTGAAACCCTTAGGCCAATCGAAGGCTGTCAGTTTAGCTTTACGAACGCTAGGCCCACGGTGAACTCAGACCTTGAAGAGAAGGCATCATGCGCGTTTGAGAAGATTGCTAGGGAGGATCTTCCAGCCTATATCACGCATATTTATATCCAGAATGTACGCACAAGTATTACCCGGCGAATAACTGGAACTCTCACCCCCCATCTCCGAGAGGCATCTGAGGGATTAGCAGAGGTATTCTGCCTCACAGATCCTTCTCGGCCCGACAACCCAATCGTGTTTGCTTCGGAAGGTGCGTTCGCGGGTCCCGATACACTATATCCCCAAATACCGACTGATTAACTCTATTGCAGAATTCCACCACACAACTCAATATGGGATGAGCTATGTGCTCGGTCGAAATTGCCGATTCCTACAGGGCCCCAAAACGGACCCTTATAGCGTGAGAAGAATACGGGAAGCGGTCGAAGCAGGAAAGGAGCATTCCGAAACACTCCTTAATTATTAAGTTACCCTAGGGGCGGGAGCTCGTCTCTAGTTTTGTCTACTAATTCTCTCTACAGTCGACGAGACGGCTCTCCTTTCGTGAATCTCTTGATGTGTGCCCCTCTCTGTGATAACCGTGGTAAAGTACGATATTTCATTGGAGCTCAGATAGACGTTAGCGGACTAGTGAAAGAGTGTACTGGCTTGGAATCTCTTGAGAGATTGGTCAACTCGAAGACGCCTCACAGTGACGACAGAAATAACGCCCGGTATGGTCATGGCAGCTCTGGCCCGAAGGGCAAGAAAAACAACGGGCTCCGGAACCTCTGTGATATGCTCGATGCCCAAGAGCAAGGATCTATCGGGAAGTGTGGGTTTTGCGCGCACAATGGGGAGGAAGAATGCATCCCGGAAAGAAATTGGGCCAAGCCTAGACCTATGCCTCAAGAAAAGTCACCTACTCCCCCGAAGAAAGGCAAGCATAGTGGGTTCACTAGCGGTAAACTCACTGGTCCGTACCAAAACTACCTCCTCGTTCGGCCTTTTCCATCACTCCGGATCCTGTTCGCATCCCCTTCTCTTCGGGTCCCCGGGATCCTGCAATCCTCCTTCATAAGCAAGATCGGTGGAAGCACCGAGGTCCGCGACGAGCTGACCATGGCCATGGCAGATGGCAGAGGAGTCACTGCGAAGGTAGTATGGATATCTAAAGCCGGTGATAGAGGCCGCCAAAGGTGGATACATTGCACGCCTCTGCTCGGCAGCAATGGGCAAATAGGTGTTTGGATGGTAGTTATTATCGATGACGACATTGAAGCTGATCCTGTAAGGTGGCGTCAGGCACCACCAGTGCCGCCAATGGTTCCCGTCGTCGCAGGACAAAAGAGAAATACCACCCCAACTTTTGGCGATAAAACGCCACCCAGTAGCGGTGCTCTTGATCACAACGCTCGAAGTGATAGAAGCCCCAGGGGGGAGTTTGATCATCCTCCCATAGTTCAAACCTCTTTCAGTACGCATGGGTCGTCTTTGATAGACTAGTATCACTTGTTGGCAGGACGACAGGGCTAGGTTGGGCCCGGGTAGCGTTGCTGACGGGTTATCATCACCGCACTCCCTCTAGTTTCTGTGGCGGCTTACATATTACTACCCTAACCCCATCCTTAGCAGGGAGGGCACTGTAAGAGCAGGAGCATTCTATCAATGGGGCCACAGGTTGCCCTTTTACCTTCTGCTGGTGTGTAAGATCGGTACAAAAATAATAGGAGATGTGGCCCTAACCCCTTGACCCCGTAGTTGGCTAGGGCTAACTACGAAGATTCTTTCCTTTTCTAGTGGTGGTATGCGGGCTGAAAAGGGGGGAGGTGTATGCGAAATTTTTTTTTTAAAAACTTGTTAAAGCTTGTATTTATAGAACTATACATATGCACTGTAATCATGGTTTTTGTGCTAAAAGGGATCCCCAACTAACTAGTAAATACAAATGAAAGATATCCATCGTTATTAGGGCAGTCAGCCTTCAACGCCGTTATTAAATGCCCGAAATGCCCGCAAACCCCGAGAAACGCTATGGATAGCCCGCTTGACTAAACGAATTAGAACCCGTCACCTTCTTTCCATGGCCTCCCTGCTTCCATTGCTCGATTTCTGGGGTCATTGCCTCTCTCCACAGCGGCATCAATCATAGATTGAAGCTCGTCCCTGATCACTCTCATCTGATCCCTTAGGTAATCACCCTTTCCAACTTCTGGGAAGTCAAATTCTGTCAATTCGCCAGTCAAGCCCTTTGCTTCTGCATCTTTCACTTTGTCATTCTTGGCCCGCCAGGCCTCCTCCTCGGAAGCGAGCTGGGTGCTCTCATATCGTAACTTGAACCATCGTTTGAATTCTTCCTCGCCTCCAAAACAAAGACCAAAGCCATCACAATAGCAGATGTGCATGGCCGGACAGACCACGGCTTTCCCAGTGAAGACATGTTGCCAGGTATACTCCCAAATTCGTCCGGATATGTAGGTGCTAAGCGGTGTGCGAAGCAACCAGTCCCTATAGTAGACGAAGCGGCTTTTTGGTACGGAAAGAATGCGCTCTCGGGACAGAGCAAACTGCGCACAGCAGGGCTGTGCTAGTACAGAGGGAAGCGGATCCAGCGGGAAAATCTCATGCCACGCCTGCTCCATCACAAGCTGTTCCTGCTTCACGATATCGTCTTCGTGAGACTCGGGATGCAGCCAGTCTGGACAGCCGGGCTTCCAATGGCACCGTAAGTTCATGTAGCCTTGCCTCAGGACATGCTCGCTGCTTAGTCTCCTAACCATCTCCGCTGCATCGTAGCCAAGAATATCATTATTATGCCAAGTGAAACGGTGTGCGTGCATGAAGATAACGATGTCTGGGAGTTCCTCGTAGTGGTCAATAATGTAGGTCAAGTAGGCCATGGCTTCATTGCCCTTGTTCTTTGGAGGGTGAAGTGGCGCGTTGGGATCGTTCATCACGTAGATCGCGGTATCAAGATCAGGAAGTTCTTCCCCAATCCAAGAGACGTTTTCTGCCCTCACCCGAGGGATCACGAGCGTACGAGTATACCTTCTTCGGGGGGCCAGGTCCACGGTGCTGTATTTCCATTGGGCCAGCGGCTCCTCAATCGGTTGGGGAGAGGGGAATTTACCAAAGCCGAAAAGAGAGGAATCTTCGACGCGGCGGCCCCGGAAGCTGAGGGTGAAAAAAAGCAGTACTCCAATGGTAGCAAGCACGAGAGGCCGCCGACGAGGCATTCTGGAGCTGGAGCTGGAGATCGGGGTGAACTCGACGCCCGAGGAGCAGCTGACTCGAGGCACTACAAGGCAGTGGGTGCCGGCAAGGTATGCTATGCAGGCCTCTCCTCCAAAATCTCGGGATGCGCAAGCATCATCATCATCGACGCTCAGTCCCAACGCGTCGGAGGCGCGTCTGGCGGCGTGGGCATCCGGCCCGCCGTACCTGCACCTGTCCCACTACGGCGCACGGAGCACACCCGCTCTTCGCCTTCTCCACATCTCTGGAGACGGAAGTTTCCGTTCTCCTCATGCAAACAAGCGACTCGTCAAACATCGCATTCCGCCTGTCAATTCGCGATGGAGGCCCCACACGGCCGCGGACAGGGCGATTCACACCCTACGGATAGTGACGCTACGGTCTTGGGTGCCTTTTTCAGGAAGGGTATGCTCACTGTTCATGCCGAGCGGCTTATTGACCTGGTGCTGCAGGAGCTGGAACCCGGAGCTTCTGGTGATTGGACTGCAGATCGTGTGAAAGTGAGAGCAAACCTTTTCTTGAATGTCCCAAGTGCCACGGCTGATAGCGCTAGGATTGGATTGAGCAAGAGAAGGACAGGATAGGTCGGCAGAACCAGTTCGAAGAAGTCTCTGCGCTGGCTGACGCGCTTACTTGGGCTGTCAAGTTAGTTTGTTTGCTCCCCGTATCTTATTCTACCCCACCTTCCCACCTTCCCACCTTCCGACCTTCCGCGTGCCCGATGCAAACTTGCCGTTGCTGATTGCGCTGGTGCATGGGAATCAGGCACCCAAATCCAGAGCCGTCGGACCCAGCCGAACAGTTTCATTGGGGAGTGAGATTCCAGTCGCAAGAGGTACCGCTATCAAGTGTGTCCATAAGCAATTCTTTCCCTGCAGTGCACGAGTTTCAATTGCAGCAGAATGCCGGCTTCCACCTCACTCACGCTAGTGGCAATCAAGATGGCTTTAGCAATCAAACAGACATACCTCCTAGTGCATCTCAGACTCATCCTGCATTGCAAGGATTGGACTTCGGTTCAGTGATAGGCGCAGATCAGGTGTATCCAAGAGGTACGAAATACCTTGAATCGATCAAGCTAGTGGCTCCTGGTTCTTCAGTATATAACCGTTATGGTGATGGTGGCTTCGGCAGTCCAAGTGAACCATTTGGGGTTGTCCCGGAAAATACTGAAGTGCATACTCTGGACCGTAAGGTGTTTGTTTACTTCAGTTTGTGCAATTACTGAGATCTTCTAGGCAATCGCGCCCCACACCAAAGGCTTGACACTGATGTCCAAATGCTAATTGATAGTTTTGCGGCCTACGATCGAATGAGCACTAACGACAATACCCCGATCTCAGCGAGCGGAGCTAGTGGAAATTTATCTCCAGGTGCAGAGAACCATGCAGAGAACCATACAGAGAACAATGCAACTCAGAATGACCAGCTTGCAGGACTTCTTGAAGCTGTCACTAGTGCTGTTGGACAAGAGGCTGCTCAAAACCAGGTCACGGATAGGGCAGATGTGCCTACGACTGCTGGCCGTCCAAGGAGAACCACTAGAAAGGCGCGAGTGCTTGCACCTACAAAAGTCTCTCAGACCAATCATGGCCCCCCAGCCTCCAATAGCAAACGAAAACGCCGATCCAGTGCAAAAGTGGTTCAGAAGGATAAGGGCGAGCAACGCCAAACGGCCTTAGTAGTTGCTGACACTCCTACTTTCATCAATCAGCGATGGAAGAGACCGACAATCGATGAGTCACAAGATGGAACGAGTGATCGCGACGGTGAGGTTGATGCTGAAGCTGACGGTAGTAGTAATTCACTTGAAATTCGTGAATTGCCGCCGCGGACTGTTACTTCAGATGCACGAGCTGCTGGTGTTCATTCTGCTGCTGCACTTTTCCGCCAACTCTCATCATCTGGCAAGAAGTATACTCGTCCACCCATGTCGAAACTCTTTGCATCACTTGAATTAACGCCTGAAAATTTTCTACATTTACAAGCAGCAGCGAAAGGGTATATGCTCGACAAGAACCACCCGGAACGACAGAATTGTGTAGGATCAAGGGGGCAGAACGACACGGACATGGTAAAGCTGAGGCTATACAACTGTGTCAAAGACTTTCTAGAAATAGAAGGGAATGGGGGAAAATTCTTTGGAAAGAATGTCCTGCCAGAAGGTAGTAAGATGGGATTTGTCTGGCCAGCACAGCAACATAAGTAAACTTTGAGGCTCTCGTTGGTTATCCACAGTTGGACTTACTACTCCGGTCTAGGATTATCTCTTTGGTCACGCCACTTCTTCGGAGAATGGTTACGAATGAGCGCCAGCGTCAGTACGCAATCGAAACTCGCAAGGGCAGGTCAAACAAACGCAAGCCTTCAGAAACTGAATCCCCGATGAGAAACGGATCGAGTGGGCCTTCAGAGACTGGCTCTGTCGAAATGGATGAGGCTTTGCTCCAGCACCCTAATGAGTCCCTCGATGAAGAACCTCGCCCCGGTATTGCTGACTTGGGTCTCATCTCGGGATTGTCCCAGGCAGACTGGAATGTCCTTGTAGCAACCGTACAGGAGCACTTTCACTATGACCACCCTGGCCACAATGGGGATAATGGTTGTAGCAGCCAGTGTATCAACCGGTTCTTCCATAATGTCTTTGTGAAGGAAATGGGATACCTTGAGAAGAGCGATTGGTCGAAGGTGGGAAGTAATGACGTTGATTCAGACACAAAGCAGGAACAGTGAGGATTCGCAATACTCTAGACTTACTACCGGGGCAATTGGGCAACTAACACTTTTGCAGTGCGTACGAAATCGTACGGGACTTGTTTTGCGCTGTTATCCGAAATATGGAGGACGAAAACACCCAACATAACGCCCAAGTCCTGAAACCTGCTCAGAAGAAACGCAAAATATCACCCACTTCCACCCCCAAGAATATCTGCTCATCCAATCGCAAATTCAGAAGAGGCTCCCAACGCGCTCTTGCTCCCTTATCAGCTACCTCCTCCCACGAAGTGGTAACCCAGACCTTCACACCCCCCGAAAGCAGTGATCACCTTTTCGATATTGCCACTACCTCCTCTTCTCCAAACGTCAAACTCCAAATCCATATTCTCCAGAACTCGCTACGCATCCACACACCCTTCTACATCGACTCTAATAACTGTCCAGACTATAAAAGCTTTTGCAAAGCTGCACTCGGGGATGCGTTGCCTGGATGTGGGTTTAAGGTTCAGATGCTACTTGGGACGGGACTAGTGGGCGTGGGAGGTGATAAGGAGTTTGGCGAGGCATTAAGGGGGGTGAGGGAGACAGTTTGGATGGATGGGGAAGCTAGGGTTGTTCTCGAGTTGGATGAGGAGTGAGGAGGGAAGTGTTGTGGTGCGTGTGAAGATGTCTGGATTCTTCTGTGACAGCCTTGTTGGTGATGGATCTTCGGATAGTGGTCCCCGGTCGGAGCCGCTCATTTACGTTCGGATACGAACCACCCCCATCTTCCAACCCTTCCCGATTCAATTCCTTGTACCATCATAGGGGTGGTTTGCCGGATAGAAATGCTTTTTTTTCCCTCTTCAGATAGATATTCACGGCACTCAAAAAGCATCCATCGCTACTGTGGCATTCACCTTTATTTCACTTTTCTTCCTTCTCCGATACCACCTTGATTTTTATTTTTACCTCTACGTACACTGCATGCATCTATGGTGACGGACGACATGGGACAGTTGTATGTACATACACGATTTCCACTAAGAGAGAAAAGAAAGAAGATTTTGATAGAGAGCGCCGTCTTATCAAAAAAAAATTTTCGCCCCGAATTCGGGTTCAGTGATGGCGGCGACTTAGAATATGGCATGACTTTCTGGTTTTCCCACCCCTTCGTTGGCAGGGAAATCGTTATTTGGTATGGCGTGCATGGTATCTAACATACACCTGCACCTGCGCCTTTCCCTACCTAACCACCCCTTCTTTCGGTCCGCATGGCTATATGTATATGTACGAGCCGACGAATCGGTGCCTAGGGTTTTCTTCCCCTCCTTTATTCCCCACTTCCCCCCTCCCCTTTTTTTCTTTTCGTTTAAACGCTACGTTTCATCTAACCCTCTAATTAACTAGGCATGAGGGATAGTAGGATGAGGGCGGGGGGTGGGCTCATTATCCGGCTTGTTGCTGGAGAGACTAGAGGCCTTTGTGGGAAAGGAAGGGGTCGCGAGGGGGTCGCCTTGCTGGATGTTTGGCGCTTGATTGGGTTTGGCGTTGGGGCGATAGAATGGGAAGGCGAAATCGACGGCTTTGGCAGCGTGGCTCCAAGGCGCTGAGGATTGGATGGAAAAGTAGGGGAGGTTGGAGTGTATTGGTTAGGTTTTAGTTTGGATACTCCTTGTGTATCTCTTAATCTAGCATGCTACCCCTCGTGCCAGCTGGTGAAGGCTAGGCAGGCAGCTGTGACTTTCCCCCGAATTGCTCTAGGCTAGCCCTCAACATGGTGATTGCCCCATCACGCGAACAGTGGAAAACCGGGAAATAACGCTGCAGAGACGGTCGGTGTTGAAACACTAGAGAGTGCTGGGGATTCGAGAGGCAACAGACCAGGAAGCATATAAATTTGTGAGGAGTTGTATAATAAGATTGGAAGCTTTTAGCTTGTGCACGGAGCAGTGGCGGCCCGAGACACCAGTTGATCGTTGATTCAACTCCGAGATCAGGCTCCCTAGACATTCTAGGCTATGGCTAGACCTTCGCTACTAATGCGAGAGACGGAAAGAGTTGAAATATCAGGGCGAATATGATATTTCGTCAACGCGGTAATATAATTCCCCGTGGTCCAGAAACTGTAAAGGCGGCTTCAGGCAGCTGCTCCGCAGATTCGCATTCTTGTATTGGCGAGGTGGGTCACGGTCACCCACGTTTGCACCTCCATCACAGCGGGATGGTACACGTTGGACGTGCGGGCCAAAGCTGTAGCTAATACGAAGCCCAATGAGCTGTTAAGCCGTGGTGCGCTCGATAGGGAAGCCCGTCTGGGGTTCACGCTCAGATAGTGGAGGAGTAGACATAGATGAAAAGACAAGATTTGGCCGGAGTAGAAACAGCTTGAAACCTGAGTGGATTACCTCCCGGTGGAGGATGTGCTGCAAAGAAAAGAAGCCACATCCGAGACACTCTCAAGAAATTTGACACGCACTGATACGCAAACTACGCCTCGATGACTTACGTCCCAGAGAGAGTTGGGGTGCGAAGCTGCAAACTTCCAGTCAAACTTCGGCGGTGCAGTCGCCCCCTATGCTCTCGCCGGCAAATATCTCAACCGCTCTCCTGCCAATGAGTCGTAAGTCGTGGCGGATTCTAGTCCCGCAGAAGCCTTGGCCCGGATCTGCGAACGTGGCTTCGAGAATCTGATTCCAGGCCGAAGTCGATGTTGTCGCCTACGCTTAGCAAACACCTCTCACTTGCACTCTTCTCCCGGTACCGTCTGCCACTTGCCGTGAGAAATACTATTCGCTGTTAAGACGTTTTCCTGCTGCAGCATGAGGTCCATGTGGCGGTGGGAACGGTCCACTAGCCGTGACGTTTAGTCACCACCCACAATTACTATGACCATCGACGATTGGAAATTACGACCGAAGATGGGTGTGGAGATAGCCCATCTGCCCTCACAAATTAGAAGTGAGCTGTCACTGAGACTTCCCGGGGAGCCGCATGGGATTCTTAGCATCTTCCTCAGGCCGGCATGGCCGGCGAGTTTATGCAGTTGCCCGGGTAAGGATAGACTGAGCAGTCCTGCCCAGATTGATCTCGAAGGATCAGCTTCTCGAAGGAGGGTGTCGCTGCTGCGTGTGGCTACTGCTTCCCTTTCCACTCTAGCAACGCATATAAGGCGAGAGACATTAGGCTACGAGCTCACGTTAACATGGCATTCCATCCCGGCTTGCTTCTGTTGTTGTAGAGTCCCTGATTTCGTGTCTAGCACGAGTGTCCATGGGGTGCACATGAATACAACACATTGAATCTTGCGGTCGAGCTTGCAATCGAAAACTTCCCCATTTGTTTGCTGATGTCCAGGCGACCTTTGCTCGGTTGATCCGCCGACTCAGTCGTTCAGGAAAGCGAGGTTTACGGCGGCTGACACCGGTAAGCAAAAGCGAAGCGTGAAGCGTGGCAGCTGGGAGTTGCCCTGTAGCCGTAAGTGCTCCGTATCAAGGGGACGCGCCGGGTCGACGCTGAGATGGCAGTATTGCAAGTGGCAGATCTTAGTGAGGATCAAGTTTGTTCACTATATACCAATCCCAAGAGCACAAGGTGGTTAGTTTTAATACTCCAGATACCCAGGCCATCAGTTTGGCCCTATGCTATTCCATCGATCTGCCTAGACGAGCCCAAGCTGACCCTGACGACTTCAGGTGGGGTATTTGAGAAATCCTTCCTAGTTGGTGCCCGTTAGTTGCTAGCTCAAGGAGCGTCTGCAGGTTTCCTAGCGCGTAAGTACAGTAGAGGTTGGGTTTTGAAGAGCCTGCAGTGAACTGAACGGTGCTAGAGGACAAGCACAGCGAGGCGGTGAAGAAATACCTCCCCGCCCCAAATAAGCAGGGCATATCCGTGTCGCCTTGTGTAGTTCAATGGGGGAGCCGACGTTCATTTTTGGAGAATCTGGAAACGCAATAACTCAAGATTGTTCTTGGAGCCGATATAGCGGCGGGGTCGACGGCAAAATAACACAACTAAACATGCAGCCTGATCAAGGGACCGAAACGATCCCGCTTGGAGATGCTCAAAACTCAGAAGACTGGTGGTTAACCAACTCAACGCCCGACCAGGAGGCCCCTCAGGTAAGAAAGAAGCCTAACTTAGTAGCTATTGGTAGCTTGTTGACGTAGAATGAAGCAGGAAGCTTTATCTTATGGAACGGGGTTTGAGTTTTGCTCAACAAACAACTGGGACCAGTCTAAGGGTGAACTGCAAAGAAAGGTGTTTCTTGGTGACGAAAGGCAGCGAGATCATCTTGCTAGGATAGGGTGCATTTTATACGACTACCAGACCGAAAATTTCGGATCCGAGAGCGACCAGTGGACTTCGGAGCAAATTTTCCAAGGTCTACTCATACCAGACACGCTTTCGCAAGCCAGTAGCCATGGTGAGATGCCGCAATGCGGTTTAAATCGTTTGGATCATAACGATACTGTGTTAGATGGAGTCGGACCGGGCTTCAGCGAAGAAACGTTTAGTATCTGCAATTCCAAGTTTGGGACTCATAGCACTGACGACTTCGGTCAAGACACCTGGGAGAAAAGCTCTAGCAGAGAGTACAGTTGGTCTTCCCCCCTTCCCGTGCCATATTCCATGTTTGGAGAAGCGCCCTCCCAGTGTTGTGGCTCAAACAGCCAGAGTTCTAGCCACGGGTGGTGGGATCGAAAACATGTGGACGAATCGGATGGTCAATCAATCAAGATAGAACCCCTATCAGGGCCTAACGGGCCGGATTTGTCCTCATTCTGCGGGAACTGGGTGGATGAATCTCTAGCGCTCGGTCAGAATTATAGGGATCCCACTGAAAACTCAGCGATATTGCCGGAATCGTTGGAGAGCCTTCAGAATCCGCCAGGGGGACATCTAGGGCTACCAGTCGACCTAATTTCTCCAACTTCTGTTAACACTGGTGAGGGTACGGCCGGCATCGTCGACAAAATCCTACCTCCTGAAAGTCGCCATGGAAGCAGCGCTTCAATCAAGTCACCATGCTCCATTCAGGAGGCCACCCCAGACCCCTGCCCAACCAGTCACGTTAGAATCTGCCCCAGGCCAGAGCAGCCTCTGCGCAATCCGCCGAGCGAAACCCCTCACCAAGGTGGCCAAGTGGCTGGTGCTTCGAAACCAGAAGTCCAACTGCCCCGAAAACGACAACCCCGAGGCCAAACGAGTTCGGGATCTTCAGTCCTAAGGCTTCTACACCCCAAGCTGCCAAGAGATGAGCAGAACTGGCGCTCGTCAAGCATTGACTCGCGTTCAGCTCTACCTCAGCGTTCGTCACCGCGAAGTCGGACGAATCCAAATGCTCGGGCAGCACAGCGAAGAATCATGAAAGACCAGTTCCTAATAGAATCGAAGTTTGCTGGTATGTCCTACAGGGAGATACGGGAAAAGGGTAACTTTAGTGAAGCGGAGTCAACTCTAAGGGGTCGGTTTAGGACCTTAACGAAGGAGAAGGGGAAGCGAGTTAGGAAACCGGAATGGGAAGACGAAGATGTAGTACCAAATGTCCCTTTCGGTATAATGGTCACCGAGCTAACAGTCGTCCGTCCAGGTTCGTCTCCTCCAGCGAGCAGTGGAAGACCTGGCCGCTAGCTCGGACAGCGCTCAGGCATTTAGTTTGCAGAACAACAAGAACGTCAAGATACCGTGGAAGCAGGTCGCTGAATACATTGCCAACCATGGGGGTTCGTATCATTTTGGAAACGCGACTTGTCGGAAGAAATGGGATGAGACTAGGAATCGCAGTTTGAAAGATAGTCTGCTTAAAACGAACGATGGGTAGATGAGTACGATACAAGGCAACGGCAAAAACATATAGCCCGTTCCTGTCCGACCCCAACGGTGCTCACATGCTATATCGCAAGTTTAGTCTAGCAGTCCGCTCTGCATAAAATTCAAAGGTTATACATGTACGTAGCAGCGCTGTTTTCGTCCTTCGGAAACGTTGGTATCTTGGTACACGTGTGGTGTTTTCTGCTAGCTTATGGAGCGTTCGACTCGTCTTACTGTATCTCATATTCGTAGGGAAGTGGTGCCCGGTCCGTAGTTCCAAAGTTGGAGTTCCGGCTGGTCATAGAGTCCCGGATCCTTAGTATAAAAAATTTCGGGACGCGAACTCCTCCATACAGAGATCGCGTAATACTTACCGTCCGCCTCTCTAACCTACCTTTGCCATATTAGTGCAACGTTTCTGGATATTTCCTACGGCCATCCTAGAGGCTAAACGACGGGGCGCTGACGCCATTCCCTGCCTGGTCAAGCCGCAGGTGCTCGGCTTATAATTGACCATGCCATCATCACCGAAGACGCCCACTCGACGTCGACATCCCTCGGACGTTTCATTCATCGATCTCTCATTCACCTCTCCGTTGCCGTATGACGACAGCAGCCCTATCCGGCCTACACACAGCCGAAAATCTTCACTCCATACTCCAACGGCCCTTTACCCGCATGGCTCGCAGGAGGCGAATGGAAGCATAAACATGCCTGGCGATTTCATAAATCCTAACAGGGGTGGTGGCGATGTAAATGGCTTGGGCAGCCTGGCGGACGAGCTTGCGGGGGCATGGGATGATGAAGAGGAAGATGACGCAGAACTAGATGACGGCGAGAACGGGGATGTCATGGACAGCGAGTCTAGGGGGGGACCTGGGGATGGCGGGCACACACGCGATAGCGGCATCGATCTGACTTCCCCGCCCACAGCACTGGAAAAGCAATCACAATTGCCTCCGACGAATGAACAGGCTCGAATGAGGCATCGGAGGCTGGATTCGCAGTACGGTGGATCTGAATATAGAGACGTCCCTAATCCTGAGATGGCAATGGGAGTGTCCCCAGAATTGGAAGCGCGCATGGCACTGGTCGATAGCCTGGCAAGACGAGGAGCGGAGTCATACGAAGGAGAGGCCAACGACGTCGTGGTGAGGATAGTTGATAGCTTAAAGGAGCTGGGTGGACAAGCTGGCGTGGAGGGGGGTGCTACCAGGTACGCAAATTGAACATATCTGCGTTCTATCCCTCGCTGACATTGCAAGAATAGGCTCATAAATGCCCACACTGCTCTGTCAACAAACCTTGTCCATCAAACCCGCATTCTCCACTCCCTCACATTTCCCATTCTCTCCCCTCTATCTCTCCCACCAGACCCTGATACGATTGCCGACTTACTACCATTGCTCACTATGGTTATCGAGATTATGCCCCAACCCACGACCTCTGCCCTCACGTCTCTCTCCAACCTTTCAACTCTCACTTCGGATCTTATTGCCACACTTAACTACCTCTCTGACTCGCTACACATGTCACGGCAGACCACGACGAAAGCGACACGCCGGCTTAGGAGTGCTAGGGAGCTTGTTGTGGAGATGAGACGCGATAACGAGATGGCAGAAGAGAGTGTACGATGGATTGAAAAGGGCGATTGGCAAGAGAGACTGGGCCGGAGAGAATGTGGAGGTGTTTGTAGGGATGTAGTGGGTGGTTTTGAAGAAGTTTGTAATGGGTGGAGGGAGAGACTGCTCGCTGGTGCCGAAACTGCAGTAAGTACAGCGGCATGATTGTCTATTGGAGGCCACAGAGCCACTTCGTGACTACATCCGTGAGTATCTACGGCCCTTGGTTACGCCCCACCGGCAGGTTTAAGGGCCTGCCACTGATACCCATTCTTTTGTTAACGGGCCGCTTTTATGGCCCATTTGAGCGAAGAGTCACGGCGATTACATTTTTATGGAGCTGCGGAGGTAGACCCATGGAATATATCTATTGTAGAGGTTTTGAGGGATAGGGTTCAAGAGCGTTATGCCGTTTGATAGAGTAGCAGACAAGAACGTATTGGTTTGCCAGTCACAATGGGGGCGCGTACAAGGGAACTATTAAGTCATTTCGGCCGCTTATTCGATTCATAGAAACGTGATGGCCTCAGCTTGAGTGTTACCACTCGTCTTTGCTCATCATGGACTTTTCCATAATTTGTTGAATCATTAATTGACAATGGAAAATTTGTAACCTCTGCTGATTCCCAGGTTTTCAGTAAAGTCGAAACGACTCTTCAAAGCCAGGCGCCCAGCCATGGGTAGCTCTAATCTTTGCGCAGCGCGAAAACAGTCTCATCATAGTATAGAATCGGGACCGTCATCAGTAATGTTTGTTCAAGCTGGCAGTGTTTGTAGATGTTTGAGGAGATGTCGCGTTGCTAGGTTTCTTGTTCTCAAATGCTGACTAAGCCGATATCGCAGCTGGAGAGCGCTTGCGATATCTGTCCGCTTGTTTTCCATTCTCGGACAGGACAGGGACGTAAGCAGCTACCACAACGATCATCCTACTCCTAACCCACGAGCTTTTGTGCATTTATAATTCCGTTTTCGTTTGTCAGCCTGCCATAACGGCCGATTGAGGCTTGGATAAGTGGTGATGGATTATGAAGCGCTGAAAGAGCAGTGGAGCGAGTTGGAAGATCGAGATGGCATCAGGCTCAGTTGGAACACTTTCCCTAGTTCCCGGATGGTGGGTTCTGCCCATTTCTATATGCCCATCAGCTCGGGCACTGACTTGTGGTACAGGAGGCTTCCCGCCTTGTTGTTCCTATTGCGGCTCTGTATACACCGTTAAAGGAAATGCCAGATAGGCCGTTGTTGCAGTACGAACCTGTCACCTGCAAAGCTCCATGTCGTGCTGTATTAAACCCGTACTGGTAGGCCTACGGTCCCTATATCAGCCCTAGACCATAGGATTAACGATTCGGCAGCCAGGTTGATATGCGGGCAAGATTATGGATATGTCCATTCTGCCTCCAGCGAAATTCGTTGCCACCCCACTACAAAGACATCACCCCAAATGCCATCCCTCCGGAATTACACCCTGACCACACTACAATCGAATATCGTCTCTCGAGACCTGCGCCTACTCCCCCGATTTTTGTTTACGTTGTTGACACATGTCAAGAGGAGGATGGCCTTAAGGCCTTAAAGGATTCGCTCATTATGAGCTTAAGCCTACTACCACCCAACGCCTTAGTTGGGTTTGTTACTTTTGGAACAATGGCGCAGGTACACGAACTCGGTTATACCGAGTGCGCGAAATCATACGTTTTCAGAGGTAACAAAGACTACACCGCAAAGCAGGTTCAGGAGATGCTAGGACTACTCATTCCTACGGGCAGGCAAGCCATGCCACAACAGCCCGGTCGGCCTCTTCCTCCCATGGGCCCTGCCGCACGTTTCCTCCTACCTGTTCAGCAGTGCGAATTTCAATTGACGAATGCTCTGGAACAACTGCAAAAGGATCCCTGGCCTGTGGCGAATGACAAGCGTGCTCTAAGGTGTACCGGAGTAGCCCTTAGCGTCGCCGTAGGGCTGCTAGAAACTTCGTTCCAAAATTCAGGCGGAAGGATAATGCTGTTCGCAGGAGGCCCAGCGACCGAAGGACCTGGTATGGTTGTCGGACCTGAATTGAGGGAGCCAATTCGGTCACATCATGATATCGACCGCGACAATATCAAATACTATAAAAAAGCGTTGAAGGTAGTTGGAGTACTATTATTGTCTATTATTGGACGTGGCTGACTTTCAAAGTTTTATGACAACTTAGCAAAGCGTGTAGCTCATAACGGCCACATCATTGATATATTCGCCGGATGCTTAGACCAAGTCGGCTTGTTGGAGATGAAGGGGCTATCAAACTCTACTGGAGGCCAGATGATTCTAACAGACAGCTTTACCGCTTCTATGTTCAAGCAAAGTTTCATCCGGGTCTTTGACAAGGATGCGAACGATAATCTCCTTATGGGGTTCAATGCATCACTAGAAGTCCTCACGACAAAAGAACTAAAGGTAACAGGCTTAATTGGGCATGCTGTCTCAATGAACAAGAAATCTGCCGCGGTAGGCGAGACAGAGTGCGGCATTGGTAATACTTGCTCATGGAAGATATGCGGCATCGACCCTGCTGCAAGCTATGGAATATACTTCGAAATAGCAGGCCAGGCCGGACCTACGCAACAGCAACAACCTTCTCAGAAGGGTATGATGCAGTTTTTGACGTACTACCAGCACTCCTCCGGCCAATACCACCTCAGGGTGACTACTGTAGCTAGAAGTCTTAGCGGTCCAGCGGGCGACCCAGCTATCGCTCAGTCATTCGACCAAGAGGCGGCTGCCGTACTCATGTCACGTATTGCAGTTTTCAAGGCTGAGGTTGACGACGGCCCTGACGTCCTTCGATGGGTAGATAGGATGCTCATTCGACTATGCTCGAGGTTTGCAGATTACCGCAAGGATGACCCAACATCCTTCCGGCTAGAGAAGAACTTTACGCTGTACCCGCAGTTCATGTTCCACCTCCGAAGGAGTCAGTTTCTTCAAGTCTTCAATAACTCCCCTGATGAGACCGCTTTTTATAGACATGTCCTGAACCACGAGGACGTTGGCAACTCTTTGATCATGATCCAGCCTACTCTGGATTCATATACATTTGATCAGGATGGCAGCCAGCCAGTATTGCTAGACTCTTCCTCGATTCAGCCTACCCACATTCTACTCCTTGACACTTTCTTCCATATTCTCATTTTTCATGGCGAGACAATTGCAGAATGGAAAAAGGCGGGATACCAAGACCAAGAAGGCTACGAAAACTTTCAAGCTCTTCTTGAACAACCGAGGGAGGATGCAAGGGTATGCTCACAGCATAAACGATTGGACCTAACTCAGCTAACGGCCATTTAGGAACTCGTTCGTGACCGATTTCCTCTACCTCGATTCATTGTTTGCGATGCAGGTGGATCTCAAGCCCGCTTCCTACTCTCCAAGCTTAATCCTTCCACAACCCACACATCCGCCACTTATGGCGGCGTGTCTCAAACAGCTCAGACCATCTTCACAGATGATGTATCCCTCCAAACTTTCATGGAGCACCTAATGAAGTAAGTTCGGACAGGTACTTTTTGTACATATATGCTACTTACTAACCGTTTCAACTTTAGGCTTGCGGTCACTGGCACCAACTAAGCGCGACTAGAGCTGGATACGTAAGCCCACGTCTGTAAGGGGATGGATTGTTTTTGTTTTTGGCAAGAATGCAAGATCAACACGTTCAATCAACATTCATATAGTAATTCCAGCAAAGATGGGTGCTAAGCGCGGGTGAAAGCACTGCAGTAAGCTGCTAGAATCACTACATTCTCATGCAACAGTAGAAGACCATACCGTAACCGCAAGGCACTAGGTGGAGATGGCAATTACCACCCTCCCTGCACAAGATCGCGCAACTAGTAGATCACAGTGACCAATAGGGTTCGCGAGAAAACCGCAATACAACCCACTTATACACTCGCAGGACAATCCTATAGGTCCTACTACGTAGGTTGGCCGGCCGATGGAGCTGTTCCACGCAGGAAAACTTTTTGTTACGTTTAGATCAGGCACGTGATCCCAGTCTATAACCGCCAAGCCTTGCGGCTCTTAGGGTTTGCCCTTCACCGGTCTCGTTTCGCTTCATATCGAATAGTTTAGTGCGTAGCATACTGCAAGAAACCTTCGAAATAACCCCGATTGTTTCGATCACAACGTATTTCCGTTCATCATGCGTACGTACAGAGATCGGGCTCTAGTGCTGCTTGCCTGCTCACTCTTTCTCCACAGCGCCGAAATTCGATCCTAACGAAGTAAAGGTCATGTTCGTATTCCATATTAATTATTGGGGACATTCCCAGAGTGAAAGCACAAGACACACGCAGAGATTAGCTGACATTGTGATGTCTATAGCCACTTGAGGGCGACAGGTGGTGAGGTCGGTGCATCATCCGCCCTGGCGCCTAAAATTGGACCTCTAGGTCTATCGCCAAAGAAGGTCGGGGAAGACATCGCGAAGGCCACTGGAGATTGGGTATGCTAAGATTCCAACCCCGCCTTCGAATATCCCCTTATTAGGCAGGCCAGCCGCTAATGCCTTTCCCTTTTAATACACAGAAAGGCCTCAGAGTAACGGTTAAACTCACCATCCAAAACCGTCAAGCAGCTGTCTCAGTAGTCCCATCCGCATCCTCCCTAGTTATCAAGGCGCTTAAGGAGCCCCCGCGTGACCGGAAGAAGGAGAAGAATATAAAGCACACAAAGTCCATCCCTCTCGACGAGATCATTGACATCGCAAGAACGATGAGGTTCAAGAGCCTGGCAAAGGATCTAAAAGGGACTGTCAAAGAGATCTTGGGAACGGCCTTCAGCGTGGGATGTCAGGTCGATGGACGGAGCCCAAAGGATATTAGTGACGATATTGAAGCAGGAGAGATCGAAAGTGCGTCTATTCCAAAATACCCACCAGAACAAATGATATCAAGCATGCTTTTTCACTAATATACCAATAGTCCCAGAAGAATAATAAACCTGTTTGTTTCACTCCATTTCTCGCGTCACTTCCCAATTCATGTACACAAAGATCATGAAGCCAAAACCTTGAGGAAGTTATCAAGGCGTTTCCAAGACCGATTGCGGCGCATAGGATTTTCTTTCAATGCTTGTAGCTCTTGAGAGAAAAATGTCCCCTACAGAGAGTACGGATATAGTATTGTATGACAGCTGGTCGCGTATTTACTTCCAGAATCGGGCTTATGTGGCTTAGAGTCTCATTGCTCTTATCCCTGCCTTTACTAACACTCTGGTCGCACCTCCTTCCTCTATAGACATACGGCATAAGCCTATTTTGGTGCAAAGGGTATGAAATTCATTGACCCTTTACCCACCACGGAATTATATCCCTACGGGGCGAATACAGTGGCCCATATTCCGAGGTGTGCGGAGTACGTTTATATGATTTACACCTGGTGGATGACGCTCTATGCGCAGTGATTATGATGCGTAAATGCAGTTACCGTTGTGCTGCGCGTCGTAGTGTCAGCCACCAGGGCGAGAGCGTGCTGGTATGAGTAAGAGCGAGATCAGCCTGCGGCGAGGAGCAAAGCCACCAGATGTGGCCAGATAACTGTGGGAAGACAAAATAGGATGTTGCCCTGGGGTGTGTGTGGTGGGTGTGGATGGCGGCCAGACACAGTTGGTTTGATAGGCCCGAAAAGCAACTCCTTTAATGTCTGCACACCGCAACGGTAATGATCGACCCGTCCAGCTAATCCGTGATACATCAGCTCGTTTGAGATGCAGGGAAATTCACAACCCCCAACACAAATCAGGAGAGACTGTGCCTCTTCCATCCTTTGTCGCCGGTCGCGCGTGCACGAGCTGCGCCCCCACCAGTGGAGGCTTGCCTGCCGCGATGTGATTTTCCTGCTCAAAGCCACCACCCTTCAAATGCAGGTTACGACCGCGTCCCGGGCGCTTGTCCTACCCGTCCTCATGCACACCCCACCAATTCCAGGCCTTGCGGCATCTTAAGCAGCGCCTCTCCGCGGTGTTTTTCACGGAAGGGCAGAGAAGGCAGAGAAGGGCCAGTCCAGTGACTGCGTTGAGGCCAGTCAGGCGGTCAGCGAACAGACTTGCAGAGGGAGCATGCTTGGTATCCGTGCCGTTTGCACCGTTTGCATGCGCTGAGCCGGGATCGTGCAGCATACCTGACGACAACTGAACGGGGCTGGCACTAAGCTCCTTGCATGCCATAGTACTCTCGTATATCATAATCCGTCACAGTCCATCCCTACTCCGTACAGACAACAAGAAGACCCGAGTCAAACACAAACACATCCCTCGCGACGCGTGCAGCATTCTTTCATCGCCGGCGCCGTGCACTCTCTGCTAGACCAGAGACTCTTGGGACGCAACTCCGGCTGGGCTTGGCGTTTGCAGTGGCGGCCGAGATCTCAAATGCCATGCACAGGACACGATACGAGACTTCGCAGCGGGATCGGAATAGAGACTCGATGAAGTGCCTCTGCTGACGCCGAGTCTCCTTGTCGTTTTCTTTGTTGGTTTGCGCAATCACTGTCCGTCGCTTGGTTTCTATTGATAGCGACCGTTTTCAAAGATCTCGAGCAACCCAGACGCCGTTTCACGAACTCTAAACACCATGTTACCTCACCCCGTTCAGCAACCACCGTTACCTCAGCCTCCTCTGCTGGATCACCAATACTTCTACGGTCTCTACAACTCCGTGCCAAACTCCCCGAACCCGTTGGCGCCTCGGATCCTGTCGCAGACTGGTATCGTTCTTCCACAATATCGAGCAGTCCCGCAACTGCCCCCCCAACAACCCCCGAATCAACCCCACCGGACCAACTCGTACCCTATTCATGGGCCTACGGAGGATGCTACTCTCCGGCACCCGAGGGCATCAGAACACATGCTCCGAAGGAAGACACCAAATGGGACACTGGCGGCTGGATACGATGGCACACCTGTGGAATGGGCTTCAAAGCCACACGCTACCAAACACATCCTGGTGCCAGTTTCCAGTGCTAGCAGCACTAGCAATACCAGCAACCACCAACTTCCTCCTGGTGGGGTTCGTGGCGACCCGAATTCAAGCATATATTTCAAGCCGCCGACACTCGGTTCAGGCTTAAGACACCAGCCCCAAAATGACCAGAAAGGGAGCGGGATCGGTGCTGGTGGAATTGCAGGCCCCGGAGTCGATGGCCTTGGCGCAAACTGGATACCGCCGACTCAGTATTCCTTAGGAATTGACTCCGTGTTAAACCAAGCTCCTGTGCAGCCGCCTACTTTCTTTTTTCCTGCTGGCATGCAGGCACCAACGGCGGTCCAGCCACCCTACCAATCCTGCTTAGGACCAACAGCCTCGAATGATGAAGCTCCGTACGGTCCATACTGGCCAGACGGGGGGTTTATACCATACCGACCTGCTGCGTTCCGAGATCCCGGGTATCACTCAACGTATGGAAGGCCAACATGGGCTGGGGCTCCCAGACCTAGCCCTAGTTCTCAAAAGCCCACCCCCGATCATACAAATAGTGCATCTCCACTCGGAGTTGATGGGACCCCATTTTATACCCCTGTGTCATCAGTACGGACAGCGTTGATGGGTCAAGCGAATGGAACCCCTAACGAGTACCACTTGCCCAATGTCTCAAATACTGTCTCCAGTCTTGTCCAAACTATTAACCGGAATAACCTATGCACACCCCAAGGTCACTATACCGCGGCCTTAGCTCCGCCTCAATCTCAGCTCCTACCAGGCCACCTAGGGTCACCTAGGGATTCACAACACCAAAGTGGGTCACCCAGCCAATCGCAACCACTATCGCCCTATCTACAGCGCCCGAAACCAGATATAGAGCTACAAACCATTAATGCACAATTCAAGGAGAAAGTACTATCCTGGGCTCATAGCGTATACATTGACCTACTAGCATCGCTCCACCATTCGAGAAGGAACAGTCAACAGGGCCAAGGAAATCCACAGCATAAGCCTCATAGACCAGGCATCTTTCCAAAGCCTCCTAGGCAACCAAACCGCAGTTTAACAGCCTACTACACAGACCAATCCGTTAAGAGGCAACCCGGCCAAACCTACGCAGCAACATCCGAAGACAAAAGGCTAAATCAGCAGCGCGACGTGGATGTAAGCTCGGCTGGATTGCCACAGAACTCAAGGGGAGCTCACTTTCACCCTAGCGGCATCAAATTCAATCTCCCAGACTACGAATCGCGCACACCCCAACAACAGGCACAGCAACAGTTAGTCGGCATTGGAGCTGGGAGCCCCACCGTTCTACCAGACCGGACTCACCCTATCGGAAGGACCTCTAGCGCGGCAACATCCCCCTTGTACTCTCAGCAAGGAACATCTGTCGCTACAAATGCGGCGGCTGCGCTGGATATGTTGACTAATCTATGCAGAGAGAGTGCATGGAAATGGGTGGACGGTGTGCTGTTGGGGGGTTGTCTAGCCTACGGCTTAGGAGACTATAATAAGGCAGTGTTTTCATATTTAAAGATTCTAGAGGTAGATTCAAGGTCTGTCTCATCCCTCCCTCATCAAATAAGCATGCAAGGTCTAACATCGGATTCAGTCATGTTGAGGCAATGTCAAACCTAGCTGCCACGTTCCTCGCGCTTAATCGTCGCGATGACGCCGAGGCATTCTGGTTCCGCTCAGTGAGACTACGTCCTAGCTACTTTGAGGCCGTCGAACACCTTATCGGCCTTTTGTGCGGAAATCAGAGAGCAAATGAGGCTATAAAAATCATTGACTTTGTCGAACAGTCTCTGCGGTTGCCCAAAAATGATGCCTCCTCCAAGGCCACAGATATCAGCAGCGAGACTTCCAGTGAGACCAGCCGGTCTTCGAGCGTTTCTACGTCCGCCTCGACCGATAAAGCAGAATTCGACTACGAGGGGGATGACAGTGAAGCAACGGTGAAGGACTTGCGTGAGCGGACCAGCCACCGCCAAGACGGGTTTGGAACGAGCGGATATGCCATACCTGATTTCGAGAACGGAAGGATGCTTGCACTCTTACACGCGAAAGGGAATATGCTTTATGCATTGGGTGACAATGCCGGAGCATCTCAAGCGTTTGAGGATGCTGTATTGGTTGGTGCTGGTAGGAGGGTCCAGGGAATACGAGGTCTAATCAAAAGAATTCTAAATGTCGTTGCGAAGGATGCGGGACAAGAAGGGGCAGTTCAAAGAGGCAGGTCCCCAAATGAGCCCATCTTACTTCTGCCGGAACAGGCGCTACAAACCTCAAAACTGCTCTTCCCGAGTCACGGAGAACTGCCTGGCCTCAAGGACGTCCCAAGTGGCATGGCTAAGAGAGCAGCAATATCCACGACGAGCAATTCACTACTATCCCTAGCAAAGATCTTTCAGGACGGCATGTCCTCTGGCTCAACCCTAGCACGTGGGTGCCGGACCCACTCAGGTGTCAGGGATATTCTTGCTCTATACTACCTCTCTTTAGCGCTACAGCCAAGTCCATCAACTGCAAATAACGTTGGAATTCTTCTTGCCAGTGTTCAACAGACGACACCACCCAGAATCAGTATGCCTTCGGGTGGCCCTCAGATACCTACCATTCCAGGAGTTGTCCCTGGCAGCGGCATTGCACTTGCACTCGCATATTACAATTACGGCTTAAACCTAGACTCTAAGCATGCACACCTCTATACAAATTTGGGTAGTCTACTCAAGGATATTGGCCAGCTTTCAGCAGCAATCAAGATGTACGAGGCAGCTGTGAGCTGTGACGGAAACTTCGACATAGCTCTAGCAAACCTTGCCAATGCGGTGAAGGACCAGGGTCGGATTAGCGATGCTATTGGCTACTACAAACGGGCGGTAGCTTCGAGTCCCGATTTCGCGGAAGCTGTTTGTGGATTAGCCAATGCACTTAATTCTGTATGCAGTTGGCCAGGTAGAGGCGGCATCGCGGAAGACGGGGGCAAACGGGATCGGTGGCACGTCGATAACGCTGGAATGCTATTCGATGCCAGGTCTTCTCCGGCAGTCGACTCAGGGTGGATGAAGAGGGTGGTCGACATTGTGAGGGGGCAACTCGTTGATGGAGAAAGCTGGGGCCAAGGCGTTCTATATGACGGCTCGATTAAGGTCATACTAAACCAGCTTCAATTAGCGGATGGTGGAAATTGGTCGAGCGATAAGTGGGAATATATGGAGAGGACGTTGAGGGGATGGGCATGGCAAAGTTGGGAGGGAGCAAAGGTCGTGAGACTGGTGGAAAGAGCAAACAAAAAGCTCATGTGGAGGTGGTATCAGGATGAGTACATTGAGAAGAACATATATCCGCCATCAGCTTACGCCAGGCCACAACTTCCCTCGGCACTTTCGGTCCCGAGTGCACCAACAGTCCTTCCATTCCACACCTTCACCTGCCCCTTATCTGCAAAACAAATCCGTATGATCTCGCAGAGGAACGGATTGCGAATTTCATGCTCAACCCTTCGAGCACCGTGGCTACCGACCACCGTATACCGCCCTCCTGCACCTCCGAATCCCCACCTCAACGTCGGCTACGTATCATCAGACTTCAATAACCACCCGCTTGCTCACTTGATGCAGTCTGTGTTTGGCCTACACAACCCGGCCAATGTTAAAGCCTTTTGCTATGCTACCACTGCGAGCGATGGATCTGTGCACCGATTGCAGATTGAGCGTGAAGCGCCTGTCTTCTACGATGCAAGTCACTGGAGCGCAGAGAAGTTGGTTGGCCAAATTGTTCAGGACAGGATTCACATATTGGTGAACCTCAACGGCTACACCAGAGGCGCACGAAACGAAGTGTTCGCAGCACGTCCCTGTCCGATCCAGATGTCTTTTATGGGTTTCGCCGGCACCCTGGGCGCAGAATGGTGTGATTACCTTCTAGCGGACATAGCTGCAGTACCTCTTGAAACACTGCGCCCATGGCGACGGAACATCGACCTTGAAGACCAGCTTTGCGATAACAATCACGGTGGAAACGAAGAAGACTGGGTATATTCCGAGAATATTGTGTTTTCACGGGATACCTTCTTCTGCTGCGACCACCGACAGAGCGCTCCGGACTCTCGGGAAAAGCAATTGAGCTGGGAGGAAGAACAGAACAGGCGATGGGCCATGCGAAAGGAACTATTTCCGCAGTTAACAGATGACGCAATAATTCTTGCGAACTTCAATCAACTCTACAAGGTATTTTGGCTACTCTCGCGCGGACCTCACGGTGCTGATGAAGAGAATTACAGATCGAACCTACGACATTTCGTACGTGGCTTCGGATTCTCAGCCAGATTCCAAAGGCGATCCTCTGGCTCTTACGGTTTCCTGACCTTGGGCAGAATAATCTTAAGCAGACAGCGGAGCTTTGGGCTGGCGCAGAAGTAGCAAAACGCATAGTCTTCACCGACGTAGCACCGAAGCACCAGCACATTTCACGAGCACGAGTCTGTGACCTCTTTCTAGACACACCAGAGTGCAACGCACATACAACTGCGGCAGACGTTCTCTGGTCCGGAACCCCTCTCCTGACTTTCCCGAAGCACAAATATAAGATGTGTTCAAGAATGGCGGCTTCAATCTTGAGAGGTGCCCTACCGAAGACGGCCGAAGGGTACAAGGCGGCGGACGAGCTGATCGCGGGTAGTGAGGAAGAATATGAAGAGCGTGCCATTCGGCTAGGCAACGGGCTTTGCTATCCCACAGGTCCTGAGCAGCAGGGAAAAGGTAAGGGCAGGCTCGTCGAGCTCCGGAGAACGCTATACGAGAGCCGGTGGACTAGCGCTTTATTCGACACACGGCGATGGGTGAATGACTTGGAAGTTGCATACGGTGAAGCCTGGAGAAAATGGGTCGCCGGAGAAGGTGGAGACATATGGCTGTAACTTTTGCTGTAACGATACAGATTCTAGATGGGAAAAGACGGGAACAGGTGCACCGAACCTGGAGTTAGGAGCGTATTTGGACTGATAGGAGTTTTGGGCCAACGAAGTGTTCGCGGCCCTGACGGTTCGCTTCTTGATATCTCTTCCTTCTCTTTCTCTCTTTTGACTGGCATTTGAACCTCTATTATTTTTTATTTTTTTTTTATTTCCTTTACTAGGCCCATGCTGGACCCAATACCCGAGGCATTTACAAATGCCTCAACATACGAAGTAGCTAGCAGTTACATCTTGGCCAAACGGTCAACCGCTGAAACACCACGACCGGTTTGAGCAATCAATTGAAGTCGAGGCGCGATAACAAGGTTCTTTGTGGAGTCAGGGTGCAGATACGGGGAGAATAACCACCATCCGCTCAGGAAGGATCCCTATAGCCACCATTTGGATGGCGTTGCCCCTTCCCCGAGCGCTCTGTTGCAGCCTTAGTATCCTTATCGTGTCTGAAGAAGATGATTCGCAGAGTCGAGCAGGTTTTTCTTGTGACACGACTCAACTCTATAGGGTTATGCTCCGGCCCGATTTAGTTCACATGCATGGGCCACATTGAGCAAGACCATCCACCTCATCAGGCAGTTGGGATGAAGATCGAGACACAAAGCGTAGCTTTTCACATCGAGGGAGACTAGGCTGGGCGGTCATGTGTCTTGCAGAGGAAGGATCGCCACCAGAAAAAGCTCCTTTTCAGCGATATGCATCCTGGCACCCTTTTTTCGGGCCTCGAGTGGCGGGGGGGGAATGAGCGAATGCATAATCGGGCATGATTCTCCTCGACAATGCTCTGCACAAGCCGCAGAACAAAGAAGACGCAGCCATCAGAACCGGATTACTATACAGGCAAGGTTGCGCGCTTTGAGCTAAAATCCTACCAGTGGGTAGTTCGCACAACGGATGCTGTGGACGCACCCGCTCGTTTCCCCCTGGCTGGAACAACCTGCGGCCCTGCCTTGAGAATCGACTGGGGAGAGCGCAAATTTTCAAAAGCTCACCGCTCCGACAGCCTGGTGCTCCAGCACGTAGGGTGTAGGGTACAATGTATGTACAAGTACGTGGGTGCGTCGCTGCGTCACTGCGTACCCCTACTCTGCTGCGTCTCCTACATTTCGGCGGGATAATTTCGCGTATACCGTTACTAGTAGCAGTACGCAGCAGTTGGTATAAAGATAGAGTGCAAAAATACAAATACGGCCGTAGTGGAGGCGGCAGAATCACATCTGCTGCTCGCACGTACGCAAGGAAGATGGCGGGACTGGCCAATCGAGAGCAGTGTTTGGGCGCGTTCTCTGTATAGTGATTGTACAAGTACAGGTACAAGCACTCCGGACCCGGCCATTGTGGCTGGCTGTGGATCCCAATGTCGCTTAGACGGAAGCAGATCGCGGTGCCGGGGAGACCGTTATCCCAAGACCGGAAATCGGTGGGTGGGTCGATGCAGGCCATCACTGGACTGGAACTCGACAGCCGGGGCTCGCACAGGATGGAGGGACAGGATCGGCAGCGAGCGAGGGGAAGAGGGTGAGGGGACGGGGGGGACGAGGAGAGGGGGGAAGGCAGAAGTGGAGATGGACAGCCTGTTTGCGGGTCGGATCGCACTGCTGAAATGGCCCAGAGTCGTGCCGCCGGCGCTGTCACGTTTGTCATGCCTGCGTCGCTCGCCCATTCGTTTGCGCAAGACATTGCTGTTATCTCCACGACTCCAAGCAGATGGGACAGGCGGAGGGGCGTGTCTCAAAGCGGTCCGGCGAGTGTTTGTCGCCCTTCCCGCACGGGTGAGAATCTGGGCCCCATTTCCCCATTAGCGCAGAGCCGTTATTCTAAATCCGCTGCTTGGAAATCGCTGGCCACCAATTTGCTTTTAATTGTCTGCTGCATGATCTTGGTGGTTCCCAGGACTCGGAACTCGACAAAAACCTAACGCCCCCGTAACCCAGGAGAGTGTTAATCGCGATCCATGATGCGTTAGTCGATGCAAGACGCGACGCAAGATGCTGCGTCAGTGGCCAAAGTTCTTCGCTCCAGCTATCGGTGTTCACTACCGCCCGTTTCGCTCGGCCAGGTGGAACCTGAGACGTGGAGGAATAACGCCTGAATGGGCAGCCAGGATGAGGAAGCAGACGCATCAAGTTCGAGCCATGAGGGTGCTGATCGCAATTTGCGGATCCGGGGCGCCCAAGGCTAATGGCAAATGGCTTCTGGTGGGTTATAGGATCGGCAAAGTGTGTGGTACAAAATCTTATCAACCGCCTGGCAGAAGCAGCAGCAGCAGCAGCAGCAGTAGCACAGGTACGAGAAGAAGCGCAATTCTGCCATGTAAGTTCCGAGGCTCGTTACTCTTGATGTAGTAAGTACATGTATGCATGTTGCGGGAGTACAAGATACTGCGTAGCACACACACACACCCAAGTATTCGGTATATTGTACAAACTACGGCGACCCAACAGCCACAGGAACTTTAACAAAAAAATATTGTTACATGTACCATAGCAACGGGGGGGGCAGCTACTCTGCAGTATACCAAGCACTATGTATCATACAGAATAGAATAGCGTGCGGCGGCTTACTCCGCGCGCAGCACGAGAAATCTCCGACGGTAATAAAACACTCCCCAAAAGCCATGTGAAGTAGATTGTCAGGAAATTTGGCCCTATAACACGCTCCCGCGCAACCCGCGAATTAGTGCAGGATGACGGGCATGTCCCCCGCGGGCAACTCGTGCAACAGGCCGTTGTGGTGGGTTGGGTGGGTGGTGGTGGTGGTGGTGGTGGTGGTGGTGATGGTGGCCCCGGTCGGCTCGCCAGGCAGGAAGCAGAGCAGAGCAGAGCAGAGCAGAGCAGAACAGAGCAGAGCAGAACAGAGCAGAGCAGAACAGAGCAGAACAGAACAGAACAGCAGCAACAGCAGCAGCCAGCATTGAATGAATGAATATGATGATGTGTATGAATTGGCCAACCTTTCTACCAAAGCGGATGGCCCGGAAAAGGCCCCTGCACACCCTTGCCGGGGGGGGGGGAGGGAGGAAGACCAGTTGCGGACTACTAACACTAACCATGTAGTACTTTTTTCTTTTATTTTTAATTTTTTTTTTTTTTTAACCTTGTAAGTTTAGTATTTTTTTTGCGGATGGGACCGTTGCGCGGGAAAAAGAAAAAAAAAAAAAAAAAAAAGGGGAGGGGGGGAGGGGAGAGGATGGGATGGGGAATAAGAAGTATACATGTGGTATGTACCGTAACTAGTAGTAGGAAGTAGTGGTTGCGTGTGTGTGTGTGGGTGTGTGACAGTTGGTTGGGGTTTCGCCCAAAACGGGAGCCAAAGGGTTAGTGTCTGAATGTGGTGTGTCAAGCCAAGAACGCTCTGCCCCCCTCCCCCGCCCCTTTGGGAATCTAGCCCGCGACTTTTTGGGGCCGATGTGTCGCCATCCTGCCATCTTTTTGGGCCATCTCTTCTTCTTGCCCATGTTATGCGCACACCCACCCACCCAGCTCTTTTTTTCGATCGTCCCCCCCCCCCCCCGCCCCGGTCCATGCGTCACGAGCGACTGATGATTGGGGATGACTTGGGGGAGGGGGAGAGCGGAGAGGGGGATGGGAAGGCCGGGGGCCGACCGGGGGGGAAGGGGAAGGGGAGGTGTGAACTGGGGGATGACTGGCCGGATCAAGCCAGTGAGTGACCAAAAAGACGCGCTCACTTCTCTTTTCTTTCTCCTCTCTCTCTCTCTCTCTCTCTCTCTCCCAAGACACCAAAGCGTCCGTGCAGGCTGCAGCAGCATCTCACTTCTCGCCCACAGGATTTGGGAAAAAACAAAAATAAAAATAAAATATAAAATATAAAAAAAAAAAAAAAGAATAAAAATAAAATAAAATAAAATAAAAAAAAAAAACAAACAAAAAAAAAAAAAAAAAAAAAAGAGAATCTGGTTTTGTTTTGTTGTTTTTAACCGACGGCCCAGACGACGCACAACCTAGGCCCGATGGGGCGATATCAAGCGAAACGAGGCTTTTTGGGTTGTTTGTGTGGGGCTTGGTAGCCGGCCGGCCGGGGTGTGTGTGTGTGTGTGTGGGTCGGGTGGGTGGTGGGTGCTCGCTTGTGCGCTGGGATTTTATTTTTTTTTTGGTTTTGGTTTTGGTTTTGGTTTTTTTTTTTTTTTTCTCCCCTTGTTCGCCGACCAAAAAAACTCGAACCCGACCGACCAGACACAGACAGACAAGACTGACCAGACAGACCAGACAAGAACAGAACAGAACTCAACCGGCCCCGCCCCGCCTTGTCCAACACTCAATTAAAATTTTTCTTGCAACCCACCACCCAACCCCCCACCCATCCAACCATCCACCAATCCATCATCCATCATCCACCATCGGTCGGCCATCGGCCAACTACCGAAAAAAATAATAAAAAAATTAAAAAAATTAAAATAAAATAAAATAAAATAAAAAGGGCTGGCTTGACTGAAAATTAAAAATAAATTAAAAATAAAATGGTTTTTTTTTTTTTTAATAACCCGCGCCTTCCAGGTACGACAGCACGATCCGGCGGATCGCCTGCGTGCGTTCTTCGTCGGTCATCGGTTCGTTCTTTC